>PPOL03000003.1:0-218295 GCA_003708905.3 Monosporozyma siamensis
GGCAAGCAAAGAAGTATATGGTCCCATATGATTATCAAACATGGGAAATATACATGGGGTAGTTTTATTTTTTTTTTTTTTTAGCGTAGTTGACACACACGCTGCCTGCCCCCCTGCCCTTGCAAATGGACGCAGTGCAGCGGCCGCTGTTCGTGGGCGAGGTCGGCATGGACAAGAGGTTCCGGGTCCCGCTTCCCGGCGGCCGCCGGTTGTCCCACCTCACCGTCACACAGCAACAGCAGCAAGACGTGCTCGACTGGTGGTTGCAACGGGCCTCGTTGAACAATCTCTCTGTGCAATTGCATGCGGTGAAATATCATTCCGTGCTGTTCCAGTCCTGCGTGACGTATCTGCTGCCCAACCCACACTGTAAGATCTTGTTACATGGGTATCAAGGCTCTGTGGAGTCTTTGAGACAATGGATCGATGCCTTTGGCACCCAGAGAGTGTTTGTCTCATTCAATTGGAATTTAAACAAGAGGTTCATCCCGTTGTATAAGTCCCTGTTAGCTCGTGAACAAGTGTTGACCGAGACAGATGCACATCAGTGGAATGATGAGGTGAAACTGGATTTACAACACATCACTGATTCTGTCTTGGAAGTTTATCCCTCCATCGATTTACATTCAAATTTATATAATTTTTTACATTGATTTTATATACCTGGTTTTTATTCAAGTGAAGAAAAAAATATATATATATATATGTAAAAGGATAGTATATATACACACACCAGACACAGTACACAATGCCTCATAGTGAATCTGAATCTCACAAAGATGACACTCAATCCCATCCAAAACAATCAAAGCAATCAAACAACGATTCAACAAGACTCACTCCACAACAACAACAATATTTGAAAGATTTAGTTAAGACACATATCACAAATAATAAACCAGTGTTCACTCACACTGGAACCACTGTTGATTTATCTTCATATCATTCTTTCGATCCACAGTTACGGCTTGTTGATTACTCCATCTTAAGAAATTATTCAAATAAATTTAATTTGAATGACGGGAAAGATAATATTACATTGAATGGATATTTATTACAATCCCCACTAGGTTCACATACGCATTCATACACAAAACAACATAACAGAATAAACAAAACACATTATGTTAAATCTTGTAATGATCATTGCAAACAACAAAATTTAAAAGAACTAGATGTAATGTCACAATTTATTTATAAAGTGAAATGTAAAGATAAAAATTTTAAAATGACTTTTGTTTAATCGTGTTTTCTTATATATTTCCATCAATATATATATATATACCCTGAAGAGTAAGCAAGTACACAACAATGCCAGCTTTATTACCCGTCCTAATCTCTCTATTACTCATCTTTCTAGTAGTGAAATGGATCTTAAACACAGGAGATTCTCATCCATCAACCCGCAATATAAGAAACTCACCAACACAATTAAGACAAAATAGAAGAACGACATCCACAAATAATTTAATTCAACAAGTACAAGCCGTGGCACCCACATTACATCCTGAACAAATTAAATTGGCCTTATATGCAAATAATAATAATGTTCAACGTGTCATTGAATTATATTTAGATGGTACAAATTTCCCATTCCCACCGGGTTATACCCCTCCAGCAACTCAAACTCAATTGACAAATACAGATCCACGTAAAGTTTCAAACATTAAACAAGATAATTTATTATTGAAATTTAATGTCACTGATGATATGTTTATCAATGGTGAACCCACAGATTCAACTGATTTATTACAAAGAAAACAATATATGATTTATAAAGCTCGTCAAGATATGAAATTACGTTTACATGATTCACAATGGGCAAATTTATTATCTTAATTATATATACATCTAAGTTTACTATATACACCAAATGTTGTATCTATCATTACATGATCATCAATACATCCCATCCAATATATTTTATCTTTAATCATTTCATTGAATTGTCTTATTTGGAAATTTGATTCCCTTTCTTCATATTTAGATAAATCATTAATGTGTGACACTAAATTAAATTGATTATACATCGAATAACATCCCATCTCCATGGGTTGAAATTTAATATATATCTCTACGTTAACACATTTTGTACCATTATTAACATCTCGTATTTTCACTCCAAGAGATTTTAATTGGAATTTATATTTACATTCATCATCCTCTGAAGTTAATAAATCCTTTATCGATGTATGCCAAAATTTTTTAATCTCTATATCTTTTGTCTTCTTTGATACATGACTCGTATTGTCATGACTTATTATTCTATACAAGATATCATTTGATAATTTCTTATTCTTCCCAACTTGGACAGGTATATAACATGGATAATTGTACATATTCATAATTTGGATTTTATATTGTAAAGTCCCATCAATTTCATTTAATAACATCTTATGTAAAATTTCATTCACATAACCCATAACATCTCGATATGAACTCAAATTTAAAAAATATCCATATTGTGGTCTTGACCATTGTAATTTATAAAATTTATCATTTTGACCCATAGATTTTGCCATCCAATTATGTCGTTGTAAAACATTTTGGAAATAAAGATATTCAATATATGATGGTAATTGACTTGATTTCGCCTCCACGGGAATAACAAACCATGTTAATCCAGGAAATCGAAATGATATATTATTTAAATATTTCTTAAATGCATTAATTTGATTCAATCGATCATCATAGATAGTAATTTCTTTTAAATTAGGATAATATTCTAAAAAATCCGTAATTAATTCTGTCTTATAATTTTGTGTACTAGGCATAACATCATTAAACGTCTTCTTTAAACACACTGCATTGAATTGTAAACTCGCTGACAACTCACTATTCTCATTACGTGATGCATCAAGAATCTTCAATACTATATCTTTAAGTATGGATTCTTTACGACCAGTTAATAATATACTTATTGTTCCTTCTTGTTCATGTGACATCTTGGCCAATTTAACCATTTCTGGGTTCCAACAATTGGATAATGTTCCATCTGCTTCCCTCAATTTTAATAAAAGTTCTAATGGAATCGGATCACTCCACCATCCACCAGTTAAAAAATAATCATTACTTAATAATTGTTGTAACGTTGGGTATAAATACAAAGATTTATTTGGCCAAGGGGAATAAAATAATGTATTATCAAAATCATAAACGTGTAATCTTTTCACTATTTGGGAATTCGGTTTAACAGGTGGACAACAACTCCATTTCGTTAATGGATCCATGATCTTGTGGGGGTGGGTTGTATTGTATCAGGCTTTTGATTTAGTGATGAGGTTTGGAAAGATTCTGTTACATCAAAAAAAAAAGTGAAAAATTCTCGATGAGTTGAAATTACCCCTCTACAATACAAACACAAAAAAAAAAGTGCCAAGATGGAAAGGTTATTACAAGTGAAAACAATATTACAAAGGTCTCAATTACATGGATTCTCTAAGATTACATACGGGAGTAAATATAGTCCCAATTTTAAACAATTTTTAAAGTTACCAAATGGTCAAATTGGTTCATTTTTCCATGATGTTCCCCTAGATTTAGATCCTAATACAGCAACAGCGAATATGATCATTGAAATTCCACGTTGGAGTCAAGCTAAATTTGAAATTAATAAAGAATTCGGGTGGAATCCAATTATGCAAGATTGCAAAAATGACAAACCTCGATTTGTGAAGAATTTGTTTCCCTTCCATGGATATATTCATAATTATGGGGCTTTACCACGTACTTGGGAAGATCCTAGACATAAATATCCAGGAACAACATATAAAGGTGATAATGATCCATTGGATTGTTGTGAAATTGGATCTCAAGTGATCCCCACGGGTACCATCAAGAGAGTGAAATTATTGGGTTCGTTAGCTTTAATTGATGATAATGAATTAGATTGGAAATTGATTGTTATTGATTGTCAAGATCCAATGGCTAATGACATTAATGGGATTGATGATGTCGAAAGATATTTCCCACGATTGTTGCATCACACTAGAGAATGGTTTAGAAATTATAAGATTCCTGATGGTTCATTACCAAACAAATTTGCATTTAATGAAGAGTATATGGGAGTGGAAGATACCTTGAAAGTGGTTCAACAATGTCATAAAGCATGGGAGAGTTTAATGACTCATGGTGACTCTAATGTGAGTGAGGTTAAACTTCCAAATATAATGAGTCGGTATATGAAGGACACTAATGACACAATTTCTAACAAGTCAGAGGAAAAACCTGATTCAAAGATTCCTGATACAGTGGATAAATGGTATTATATATGATATGTAAATAATAAAATCATTACTTACCCAAAAACATCTTCCTAAAATCATCATTAGATAATGGTTGTTTGGAAACTGATTTTGTCACTTGTTCCTCATTTGATTGTGTTGACACAAAGTTGTGTACTGAGGAAGTTACCTTGATGTTATTCCCCCCATTTTGACTATTTCGAAGATCTTTAATACTACCACAATGAATCATCTTATTCATAAATTTCTTTCCCTCAATCTTTAATGAACAAGTAGCACTCAATTTATTATCTTTAAATTTAATTATAGCACCTTGATAATCTGTTACCAAATATATCTTCTCAATATCATTCAGTTCAGTAGTACATCCATTCTCTTGTAAGAAATATCGTATTTGTTCCTTGGATACTTTATCACCGATTGGGAATAATGTTATTAACCTACTGGCATCCTCCCCATGAAATTTCCCGTTTATTAAATCTTTGACCACTTGTCTATCCAAATATGATTTACGATCTGCCAACGTGACACTTATATCTCTATCACCCCAACTTGTATTATTCAGTTGTAATGCTTTTAAAGCATCGTCACTATCAGTAAAAGTTATAAATGCACATGCATTATGAATAATATCAGATTGTGACTTCATCGGAATATGAACAGACTCAATGGATCCAAATTCATTAAAATGAGACCTTATATCTTCTTCGTTGGCCATTTTAGGATTTAAATTCCTTATAAACACTTCACGTCTTTCAATGGATGCAGCATCTGTTCTCTTTGTTCTTTCTAATGGATTTGATAATTTTAATACAAGTTTAAATCCATCAATATCAACTCCATTCAATTTCTCAACACATTTCAAGGCATCCTCATGGGTAGTGACATCAATATATGCAAATCTTCGATTAGAATTAAATTTTTTAGATGGTAATCTTACACTTAACGCAATCACATCGATGGATTTTAACATTTCTTTTAAGTGTTTTACTGTATAATATGGGGGGAAATTCGTTAACCACAACGTGCAATTTTCCAAATGAACCACACGAATCTCGTGGGCCCCCATACGTTTATGTGTCTTGGTTAAAGCGGCTAAAGTTTCATCATGGGAATAAAATTCAATCTTGGCAAAACGTGTCATGCCATCTAATGAATCCACAATATCAAGATGTTGAATTCGACCACAATCATTAAATAATCGACTTATCTTGGCTTGATTCACACTCTTAGGTAAATTACTCACTAAGACAGTAGTATATTCTCTTTGGTGAGTATGACGGTGAGTGGGTCTTTTCAGGTCATTTTGGCCGGAAGTTGAAGCTGTTTCTTCCAATGTTCGTTTCCCATGCAATTTTTCACCCATTATTTTAACGTGTTGATGGTTCACTGCTCATTTTTAAACAATATTACCATCCATTTCCCTCAAGTTATATTTAATCAATATTCACTACCTTTGCTATTTGAAATTTTTCACAGTGAAAAATTTAAAAGAGTTTTGCGATGAGATGAGTTTTACAAACAGTATGTTAATAGTAAAGATTCTCGCAAGGAACAGGCAAATAAACAAACAAGTAAGGAAATGAATGATTTAGTTGGTGGAATTAAAGATTTAAGAAGAATTGATAGTAAAGAATATTTAAAATCTTACGGTTGGAAGGAAGGTGAAGCGTTGAAACATGGTGGATTAAAGAAACCAATCTTGGTGAAACATAAGAGAGATAAGAAGGGACTGGGGAATGCTCCTGGGAATGATGATTCTGAGGCATGGTGGGAGAGGTTATTTGATGGACAACTGAAAAATTTGGATGTTTCTGCTGCGGGCAAGAAGGGAGAAGGAATCATGTTTAAACAAAATAAAGTTGTGGCCACAAGTGTTTCGAAGCATAGTTCACCTCTTTATCAATGGTTTGTCAAGGGGGAAGGTTTACAGGGAACCATCGATAAGAGATCAGTGGAGGCAGTTAAGACTGAAATAGTGATAATACAGGATAAGAAGAGCAAAAAGAAACATAAGAAGAGATCAAGAGACGATGAAGATGATGAGAGTCATAAAGTTAAGAAACATAAGAAAGATAAGAAGAAGAAAGATAAGAAGAAGAAAGATAAGAAGAAGAAGAACAAGAAGAAGGATAAGAAAAAGGATTCAAAGCATAAAAGGGAAAAGAAGCACAAAAGTCATTCCAAAAGTATATAATAAATGTTATAGAGTTAAATTATTGAACAAAAAAGTATATTTTATCAACATAATACTGTACCTTAGACTAGATTATATCTATGCAAAATCCTTTTTGCTAACCTTATAAAATTTGACATTCTTATGTCCACTGGTTGGGACCGGTACTAAACAATCCACAATATTATATTCATCAGAATCAGTTTCGTTCCACTCTTCAACATAAGGATCTACGTTCGTTCTGATCCGTGCATACTTGGTCGCAGTAACTTCTGGTTGGTCGTCAATAGGAACAACTGGAGGAGGAAGATTTCGTTCACCACCATATAATTTTCTTTGATTTTCTTGTACTTGAAGAAAGGTCTTCCAGTCAGAAGCAGATTCTACCTCTCTCTTAGCTGCAAGTCTAAGTAGAAGTTTTCGAATATTTGGAACTTTATCGCTCTCTAATAACTCCTGAATAGGATGGAACTGTCTTATATCCGACCTTTCAAGAAAAATTGGGTCATCTTTCCCATATTTCATTTGAAACTGCTTTAAGGTGTCCTTTTTAAGCTTATAGTTTCGTTTGTGATATGTATTAGGAATATCATTAAACAACTTAAGTGATTTCATATAAATATTTTTCATATCGTGATCTAGTTCAAAACATCTATCAAGAATCTCATGATATCTAAATCGAATGTGTTGGTTCTTATGGATTACATCAGATCTATGCACATAAGTGACATGTTGTCGCCCTTCTTTTGCCTTTTTTGTACGCTTGGCCATATATGTTGCATCATAGGCCTTAAAACGGGCTCTATGAAAGCTCCTTTCTTCTTCTGTGGTATATTTACGAAGATAACCCGGTATTTCTGATATATCCTCAGTGGTTTCGTTAGTGTTAGAGGATTTGATATCACCAGATGAGTCCTTCATTTCGGGATCATGAGTATTTTCTTCAATTGGTGCTGCCTCTGAATGTTTGCTTGCTTCTTCTCCTTCTTTTTCTCCTTCTCCTTCTCCTTCTTCTTCATCACTTGCAACTTTCTCCAGATCAATATCATTTCTTTTTGCTACTCTCAAGTGTAACCCATTCATTACAGAATCAAGCTTCGAGAGAATACTGTTAGCCACTTGTGTGGGGATTATCATCTCATTAACATCCAGATTCACCTGAGCTTTCTTAGCAGATTTTTGTAATTTATCTTGCCACAGAGCATTTAATTCAATATTCATCATATTAGTGGCATGTCTTAATGCACGTTCAGAAACCTCACCAGGTTGTAATGATTCTTTAGTTGAAATATCTACAGGTAGATTATTTCTAACATTATTTTTATTTAGTTCAGTACTGTTTTGAACTAACCTTTCCATTTGAGCTGCCTCACTTAAAATATCATTCTCTAACAATTTTGGTGGATCATCTACATACAACTTGTCTACCTGGGGGTCAATCACTGATAGTCTATCGGGCCATTGTACCATACGATCGTTTAATTTATCATTTATAAACTGTTCTGTTTCCACTGGGAACTTCTTTTCATTTGCTCTTCGTAGTAATTTTTTTAATAAAAACATAGAATATAAATGAAGGGATAAATCTGATCTATGTTCATGCTCTAACATCTCTAATATTTCAAAATTAGATTGTATTTCTCTCTCTTTCTTTCGAGATAGGTAATATGAACTTTTTATTAGTGGTGTTTTCATATCATGTTTAGCTTTTCTCCTTCTGCGAATAGTAGTATCCTGGTTGGTATCACTAAAATCAGAATTTGATCCACTTTCAACCTCCAAGATATCATCTGACATTTTCACCTTATATCTTTCCTTGAATAGCCTTTTAAAGTTGCTTTGGTAGAGTCATCTAAAATGCTTTAAATTTTCAAAATGTAATTTTTTTATTTATTGCTTCTACAAATGTTCAATAAAATATATAGCTATGACGTCTACAATTAGATATACACAGATATGCAGGTGAAACAATGCAATAAAACCATATTATCTTGAATAAAATATATCTCTTTAGTTTTCTTAAAGAAGAAGGAAAATTTTTTCATGAAATGTACTCAGAAAATGATGGCATAATCAATTCTTTACGAGAAAGAGCACGAATACCAGTAGACAATTCCATACTGTTCAATCTTCCCATCTTCTCTACACTTGCTTCACAGGGTAATGATGCGATGGTTGTATTAAAATCACCTTGGGTCATTAAAGAGCAGGTAACTGGATCAATAAATGTAAATTTCTCAACAATCTCACGAAACATATTACCAGTTTCATAATGCATTATATTTGGATGTACAGCTACCAACTGATTTTTTAATGTAAGCAATATTTCGTCAGTGGTACGTATACCATATGCTTCAAAATATTTAAATAAAAGTGGTAGGATCACTAAGATATAGTGAATTAAATATTTTGATGTAACTGGATCCAGGTGGTATTCAATAGGAGTAACATTAATATTATCCATATTACGATTTTTGAATCTTATCTTCAACCCGTTTGTCTCTGCGTCTAAGAAAATGTTACGATCTGCACCTGAATGCATTAATGTCACTAAATCCTTAAAATGTAACCCACAATTGGTACTAATATGTATCATCCAAAGTAATGAAGATCCAATATTTTTGATGGTGCTTAATATTTGTTCGTTGCTCTGATTCGAAGGTTTTCTGTCTGTAAAAAATCTTCCCTTATATTCTTCAGGGATACAATCAGAGAATTGTAGCGTATCATATAATGGAGTATCATTGAAATCTCCCTTTCTAGCGTTAACCAATTCTGTAATAGTATATGCAGGGAATGATACTCCAGTAAATGAGTTACCTAATGTGCGTAACCCAGAGTCAATATTTTCTCTTAAACTTTGGAAAATTAAAAGAATATGAGATATATTTAAGATCTTACCATTGACGTATATTCCCTTCATACCAATGTATTTAGAATGATATGGTTCAATTTCAAAAGTGTAAGGTTCTCTTAAATTTAATTCGGTAAGTTGAGATTCTAACGAGCCTAACCAAAACCAAACAGGATTCTTTGTCAATGCAGAAAAAGCAGGTACACTTAGGTCATCATCATCAGATTTAATTACTTTATGATACCAGGAAGAATAAAATAACCAACCTTTAATAGCCTTTATAGTTCTATAGAATCGGAATAATGGTATTACGTACACAGAATTATCATTTTGATTCCCATCTTTAACTTGTTTCCAATTAATTGCACTTAGTTTTACAATGGTTTCCCATAAGTTAGTATACTTGTTATTGTTTATCGATTGGTATGATATTTCACTGAAATACAATTCTATGTCTTCTATGTTATCTTCCATGGGTGCAGGATGATCAATGGATTCACTGAAACTGAATGTTGCAAAGACAGTAAGTAAATATAAGACACGAGCAAAATGATTGACGGCCAAATCCAAATCATAAGCAGACAATTTCATAGAAGTTCGAGACCCTTTCATAAAATATATACCTTCTGTCTCAAATTGATCTTTAAAATTGTCATATGCCATATCATAATATTTCTTGTAAAGGTTTTTAGATAATAATAACATTTGTTCCTTGTATTGAGAATATTCCTTTAAGATGGTTAAGTCATCTTCTGTTAATATCAAATCATTCATATTATTACTTGAATAAAACATAATCCCATCTTCTCGAATACCAGCATATGGTATAGAATTTCCTTTACTCTGTTTCAAAGCAATATCAGAAGTTTCTCTGTAATAAAAGAATTTCCTAATCTTCTTATTATCAACGATCTTTTTCAAAGGTATCACTTTAAAGTTCATTGTAATGTTTTTAAACTTTTCTGGTGTCTTTGCAGTGACAAGACAAAGTCCATTTTCACTTACATACACTTTCTTCGTAACTGTCCGTACATGGTCGAATAAATCTACTGAAGAAGTTGGGATAAGGTCTGAATCCTTGTATGCTTCAACCAACTCATCCACTCTGATTAATTCATTTTTGAAACCATGAATGGCTTCAATTTCAAGTTGTGTCAGTTCATCACCAGTTTGTTCCATTTGGAAAAAATCTCTTAACTCCTTTGTAGGTCTATGTATTAAAAATCCATCGTTGAGGAGATAATTACGACTGATCACATGGAATGAAGGGTTGTCAATTTCTTCTAACCGTCTTTTAGAAACCATATTCTGTCAGTTTGTTGTATCGTCTAAGGGTTATTAAATTATATGGTTCTCTTCTTCAGGTTTATTTATTTTATTTTGAAAAATATTTTATTAGAACATTCGCGTCACAAATACAAATGTAATTCAAAAAATGTGACAGCAAAGAGGAAAGAGGGATATTAAAATCAGGAAAACGTGTTACTTGGACTATTCTAAACTCCATAAAGTCAGGGATAAAATAGAATTTTTGGTTGCACGAATTATTGCTTCCTTCTTTATTTTGGGCTTGTTACAAATATTCAATTTAAAAAAAAAATTTAAACTCTAGAAAAGGTGAAACTGATGAAATACATAATTATTTTTTTTGGCATTTACCTTTAAGGTTGGAAGGGATACATTTTGCTGTGTTGATACACTCGACCCTATTTCAATCGTCTAGTCAGTTGGGTCGTTATTAAAAAAACATCTTTTTTTTATAAAAGTTTTGGAATAAAGAATAAGAATGTTGTGGATGGTTCTAGCCATCTACCTATGATTCAAGAAAAAGAAAAGTGGTTATAATAGGTTAAAGAAATAGAAAAGTGGTTATACTAGGTTAAAGAAAAAGAAACGTAGTTATAATAGAAAAAGAAAAGAAGATTGAGAAAAAGAAATATGAATCAATACTTACTGTCCTGTAAATAAATAATATATAAAGGTACTAGATTTAGCTGTTAAATCTATTGCTGTGTACATTAAGTACTTAATTATAGATTAAATAGATACACAATAAAATAAGAACAATATGTCTAATACTGTGTAATTTGAATCTGCAATGATGAATGCTGAGTATATTAGATCTGTACAACTACAAAGAAACTTCACTAGAGCCCCACATAGGATAAAAATATTTCAACTGACACCTTATTGTCCTGATAATTCAACAAATGTTACTACAAAATGATAAAAAAAATTAAAGGTCCTACCCGGATTCGAACTGGGGTTGTTCGGATCAGAACCGAAAGTGATAACCACTACACTATAGGACCAAATAACTTCAAAAATTTTGAAGTTTTAGGGAAACTCATAATGTTCCTTGTTCAATTTTTTATAAAATACATAAATCGATATATAACCATGATATCTTTGGGAATATTTTAGCTGTGTGCAATTTTACATCTCCTAAATAACCACAATTCTTAAGATAATAGGAAAAATACTGCCGTAAAAACCTAAAACGGCAAAAACCTTACCTTGAAACAATTGAAATTTTGTAATACAAACTGGTAAATATCTACGAACATCCCTCAAAGTCTGTAGCTTTGCCAGAAAAAAACTCTCCGTAGACTTTTTAATATATAGAAGGATCCATTGATAATTTTATTGAACTGTACCCTATGTTTCTGTAATAATTTATCCTCTGTCATACAAAGATCAAAACAATGTTCCATTTAAAACAGATATATAAAAAAATTATATAAGCAATATATATCTGCTGCTAATACAAATAAATAAATAATAAATAAAATAAGCATCCATATTAATGTTGCTTACAAAAAGATTCAAGCATATTTCATTGGGGATAATGGAGAATCATTACTTAAATAAGTACCAAAGACTTTATCCCAGAACCAAGAAGTGACACCAAAACCTAATTGATAATTCTTATAATGATGTTCTAAATGATATTTCTTTAATTTTCTCATGAATTTTGGCATCTTACTATGATGTAAGAAATAATGACATAAATCATAACAAGCATATCCAAATAAACCACCTGCAAATCCAGCATATGCCCAATATAATGGTAATAATTTAAAGACCAATTTATAAAATGGAGTACAAAGTACAACAAATAATGTTGGTGGCATGACTAAACGATATGGATCCATTGGTAAATAATGATGACAACCATGTAATAAGAAATGAATGGTGAAAGCAATGTTACTTTCTGGTAACCAATCATCAAAATGGAAAAGGAATCTATGTAAACAATATTCAATTAAAGTCCAAACAAAGACGCCAATGGCAAATAATACTAGTGCAAATAATTGATTCATATTTTTCAATGCAATGGCAAGATGGTAAATGACCACTGGGTACCAAACGATTGGAATAACCCACCATGCTGTCTTTGATATTGGTTCTAAGAAATTACCGAATAATGGAGCAGAACCTTTACCATAATGTCTTGGTCTGTGAATTTGGTCCACATAAAAATCTTTCTTAAAATTACCAAATAAAATTTGTGGTAATAAAGCTTTATTTAAATCTAAGAAATGATGGTTCTTATAATCACTACTATAATCAGTTGCAATACTTAATTTTGCTTCTGCAGGTAAATCTTTAATAAAAGTAGTTGAATCAAAATCACTATTTTTATCTTGATTGTGATTAACTAACTTGACTTCCACTTTATGAGCTTTATTGGTTAATAATTCCTTTTCTTCCAAATCTGTGGCTAAATAACCTACAACAAATACATCATCTTCAATCTTATTGAAATGGGCAACTTTTTCAGTGATGTCTTGGCCAGCAAGGGCAATTAATTCATCTTTGTTTTCAATAGGATTAGTTTCTAAGTATTTATTAACATCAATAATCTTTCTATCGTTTAGAGTAACCCAACAGTCATTTTCTGCATTATGGGTAGCCAATTGGTCTTTCGAGAACAGTTCCAAGGTCTTACAGGAAGTCATTTCAATTACCCTTTTTCGAATTTGTTTATTTATTTTTCTTTCAGTGTCGTTCCAAAATAGGGGAGATAAAGAAAGGGTAGAATGATCAAATGGAAAGCAAAGGACTCCTTCGATCAAATCCTATTTATATAACATTGTTAATATCCAATTGGAAAAAAAAAATATTCAAGAAAAAAAAAGGCATAATATATAATGCTAGGAAAGGAACAAAAGGAGAACCAACGTGGGGTCAGAAATAAAATTATGCTATTCTTTGTATGACAAAGGTCAGTTTGATCAAAATATCGGTTGCTTTATTGTCTGATTATCCCTTGTATATTTAGTAGTATTTTTCCATACATTATATTTGTTGCGGTATATTTTTCTATCGGCAGTAAAAGAAAGATTTTGGTTGTTTAAACTCCGCGGAGTGGATTCCGTTATATTTCCCTGGAAATGAGAAAAGACACGTTAAATGGTGATAAGGTGATGTGATGCCAACAGCCGTGTGCGGTTAGTAGATGTGTCAAGTTGGTTCATATGGAATATGGTGAAGAGGTTAGTGCTACTAGCAAGTAACTGAAAGTAATTAGCCCACCAAACAGTAGCAAAATGTAGCAACGAGTCCATATTTTCTGGGCCATGAGGGAAGCTACAATTTCACTAAAGTCAGGTTTACCGGGGAATCCCAACAGATTGCAGATCCCATGCAGTAATATACAGGACCATAGGTTCCCACCTTGTCTTAAATAAATATAGTTACTCAATGTACCGAAAAGAGTGGTGTAAATTGCTTGAAAGATTGTAATTGTTAGAATTTGGGTTAAACCCTGGTCACCTCCTTGATACATTTCCCATGCATGATGAATATGGGCTATACCAAAATATAATGAGGGTTCTAATAACAACGTTCGCCAATGGGATTGAATTTCAGGTTCCATTGTGAGGTGACAGCTCAGTAACATTGCAGTATAGATCAACTCTTCTGTGACTGGAGCAAATATATAGTTGCGTACCCCCCAGATATCATTGAAATTGTCACATAGATCATTCCATATACTCTCACCTGTATACAAATAGTATAACAGCAGATCTGTCAAGGGACCCATATAAAGCAAACAGATTAATGTCACACATTTTACATTATCAAGTAATGATTGAGATATATCCCAACCAGCACCGGTTAAATGGTATCCTGGAATAACTCCAATCTGTAAAAAACATTCCATAAAACTTGTGTCTTTGTTGTAACTTACCACCAATGGTACTAAAATAACATTGATGATGCAGATGACGATGATATTCTTCATTCTTTGGCGAATTATTTGGGGTTCATTTCGCTGTTGATGGGAGACATGGCGTCCTGTCGAGAGGTATATGACTATCACATATGATACAGATATATACAATTGCAACAATCTAGTAGTTAGCATTGTCCAATTCTATTGGTCCTCCTGTTCAGTTTTCAATTAGATCTAGCTCATCTCTTTTTTTGACGCCCAGCTTCTGTCTGAGTTTCGAATAAAAAAATATAAGTAAAAATTGAAATTATTAATAATTAATTAGTAGCACTAAAAATAGTTACACATAAGAAATAAATATACTATAATATAATATGAATACATCAGGCCAAGAAATTCTTGACAATGACAGGAATATCAATAGTAGTCTTACCAGCATGTTGAAATTCAACATGAATACGAATACAGTAAAAACGACAACATAGACAACTTTCAAAAGATGGTGTCAATGTGTATTTCATCTTAGGCGAATATGACAAATCAACAACTAATTCTTGTTCATAGCATAATGAATCTTTCTTTTTCATCCATTTTGATCCTTGTCTAAGTTTGGTAGGTTGCTCTTGGAAAACATCTTTTAAAACATCAACTTTCACACTTAAATCAGATAAACTTTCCACGTTACTATACAATTCATTGGGGACAAAATTTGTAAACCTTAATTGTCTCTCTCTACCGGTAAACATATTCCTATTATACAGTTTATTCAATTTCTCCTCTTGGGACTTAAATTCCACATAATATTGTTTTATCATTTCTAAATAGTTTCCAAAATTTTCACCTATAGTGTTCATTCTATTGGTATTCAACAACATCATAGCACTAAGTTTGATTGGTATAGAACTTTGTGATTTAGCTGTAATACAAACCAATTCTGTCTTAACAGATTTAATTGCCGGAGGATCGTGATCCATACTGTTATTTGATTTTAAACAAGTTAAGTCCAACTTAATTTCTTTCAAACCTATACGTTCTTGGTCATCTAGTAAACTTAATAATCGTAACCAATTTTCTTTTCCAGCTTTCGTCTTATTTTCTAAACTGTTAATCTTTTGTATTAGAGATGGAGGTGAGTACTGTAAAGATTTAGCTGGTGTCTGTCCAGTTATGATAATTAATCCAGCTTTTTCATTACGAGACTTGGTACGATCAGAAGAGGATGAAGACAATTCACTACTGGATGAAAGTAACTTATTAAACAATCCCAACCCATGACTTGTTTTATCATTAATTTTATAGTTTAATTTAGCTTCGATTAAATTTTTGTTGGTATTTTCATTATCGAGGAAGGATTCATTAAAATGCTTCTTATCGATATTATTAGCCATGTGTAGTTGATCCATTTTTCTAGTCATAATCTCACTTGAATCAAGTTCAGTACCATCATCAAATGTACCAACAAGATCTGTTCCATGAATATCTATATTTCTAATAGGTTCATCATTCTTTAATCTTTTGAAAATAGTTTTAAGTACTTTTAATCTCTCCTCAACCAATGCAGTTATATCTTTCAATTGGCTAGCAGGATCACGTTCGCCAATTAATGATGTATGAAATCCAAATGGGATAAACCGTATACTATATTCTTGTTCGGCCATAATGTTTAATTTTTGACTTTTGTTATATTTTCCAATAATTCTAGAACTAATGGCATAATTGATCGATAAATCATCTCCGGCCAAATCGTTAGTTAAAATAGGACAACCTTTGGACCCTAAATGGCCATATCCTAATAAATCATCAACTTCCATGTTTTTATATTTTCCTCTGTTCACATATCTATCGATGCCTAAACTTGGTGGAATTAGACAGTGGGCAAAATGTTCTTGTTTGCATGTGGTGTCTAACAATTGAATTGGTAATTTGAAGACAAAATATTTCTTATATTTTACACCAGGTTCCAGGATTCTGTTATGATTTAATCCTAAAATAGAGTTATCAAAATCTCTTCCACGATACTTGTATCTTAACCCTGTCCCCATTTCAATATTAACATATGACCACGATGCACTTAAGTCTACCATTCTTAAGAATCTTTTTATGGTTCTCTTATTACTATTCTTATCAATTGATGAAATATAACCTTCAAAGGCAACATAAACCATCTCAAATCTGACTGGTTTGTGAGATTTGTTTTCAATAATACAATAGCCATGAATGGTATCACCAGATGTATATTCTTTAAGAGCAAATTCACTTTCAGGCTTATTAGGTGGCAGAGAAACATGTTTTGTTACATGAATAGTAGATTGGATTGGGGAAGAAACTTTGGGTAAAGAATAAAGTTCATCAGCAGGAATATTATTCCCATCCACAACATCATCTTGGATTATGGCAGTCTCTCCGTTTGTCATAGTTGATGGAAATATAGTTGAGTGATCACTACCTGTGTAACGTGTTGATAGTGAGGCTAGATCATTTATAGTACTTTCAGAAGAATGATACATTTCAGATGCACTATGTGGTTGGAGTGGATATGTGTTTTCTTCGGAAATGGGAGTAATAACATGATGGGGACTTCTACTTGTATTGGGAGCAACCTCGTCATAAGTTGGAGGAAAATCTCTAACATCTGGATCCACATTACCCTGTGGAATATTCCGATGTAAAGCATTATACATTTGAAATGAAGGTAATACATCCAATATAATGTCTTCGTTAATGGGTGTCTTTACAGATGACACCACACTACCATCTCTAGAACTCTCGCCTTTAAGGTTGTCATAGGGATCATTCCATGATGGTTCTAGAGAACCAGGTCTATCTGTAACCTTATATTCACTTAGAGACTTGAATGTGACCACATCTTGAGCAGAAGCTGACAGAACAGGATCGTTTTCTTCATGACTGAAGCTCCAGTTAGTTGTTTCTGCACCCCTCAAGGGTAAAGTATTTGAAGCCCTACGTATAGGTCCATTAGGTCTGTGTAGATTACGTAGATTAGAAGCAGTTAGTTGATTATTACGAGCAGTAGATAAATTTGAAGAGATCTGTACTGGATTGACAGTAGTGTCTTCGGGTGTTAAAGGGTTGGTACCAGCATTAGCAAGGTTACTTAATGAAGATGATCGTGCACGCCTTACCATATTTCAGAATTAAATGTATTTCAGGAAATAAAATATATTCTTATATGGGCAAAGCATGAGAAAGAGAATTGGATAACCTTCTCAATCGGTCTACTGTACAATTTGTTGATGTTTAAGTACTCAGTAGAGGGGAACAGATGTCAATGTGCTATGGGAAATTAAGCCACGCAGTGTAGACAAACCTGACACTATAAATGGCAGATACCACCTTCATGTAATTTTTGATAGATCTTTTAAGAACAGACGCCATCACTTCAATATTCTTTTCCCTTCTATTAAGCACAGTGAGTCATCTCCACAGTAAAATTCAGCAGTCAAGTCAGTCCATAGAAATAGAATGGAATAGAAGATCCAGGACCTGCCTGTTCACACAATGTAATCTTAAATGTTTTTGTCTCATCGATTCCATTGTCTACTTCTATTGTGGGCATAAAAATTAGTCGAAAAATTCCAGCGTAAAAGACCGGAAACGGGACCGGCCTTGAGCTTTCGACAGCAAAGTAATTTGTGATAGGCAATAAAAGGTTTCACGTAACTTATAGCGATTTTGAAGAGCATGTCTGACATACTGTTGGGTCGCATGCAAATTGATACTACAGTTTCACAGTTACTTTAACTTTAAGAAAAAGTAGTAGGCATCATTCCCACAATATTTTACACACTATGTTCGACTAGAAATATTCATTCTTGTGTATCTGTCTTGCTAAATCCTAAAATTGGACTAATCTACTTCAGTCAAATTCAAAGGGAGCCAAAGATATCAGTGGTAGCTTCCTTAACTTATTGGTCATTACTAAAATAAAGAAAAAGCACACAACACTAGGGTAGATTAACTGAACGATAGCAGCAGCCATTGATAACCACTTAGTTTGCTCTTAGTCTAAGTCTGTAGCACAAAGGTGTAATTACTATATTTTAATAAAATAAAATAAATTGACTTTTAACAGTTTATGAGAACTTTTTTACTCGTAACTTGGCCTATTTAAAATAGGCCAAGTTACTATGTTTATTCCTTCTAGTACGGAGTTGTAAGTTGTTTTGGTTTCCAGATATTAGATTCAGTTTGCTTGGTAAAAGAGAAAGTAGACTAGTTATTTTTCAGTCACTTTTATAGGGCTATTTTTTGATTATCTTTAGATGAGAACCATTTCAAACAGGCTATTTTTGAGTCTCTTTTGCTACAAAGATAAGGTTTAGTATTACTGGAAAAGGTGTAAGCAACTTGTTATTTGTAGGTTCAACTTGTTGTGTGTAGATTCAACTGGCGAAGGGGATGAAGAGGGACTAATGTTCTCCTAAAAACAAAAAACTATATGCATTCCACAGAAAAGATTCTTTCATAGATATTATATCTTCTCTGTTCTTTCTGGTACATGGTTTGCGAATTTGGTTATGTTAGTCTACAGGATTCCTTTCCTTTTGGTTTAATTCTTGTTTATTGACGAAGATGTCCTCAAGATTTTTTGACTTTTTATGTTTTGCTTTCTTAAAAGGGAAGATTTAATGTTTCCTCAAAAATAAGCGCCCTACACTTTAATTGGATGCTATAACACTAATGTACATAAATATCTATATTATTTAAGATTCAAAATGCTTTACCATAACTGGTATATCAATTGTTGAACTTCCAATATGGTGAAACTTGATAGTAACTTTTACACAGTAAAACCTACAACAAATACAACTCTCGAAATTTGGAACTAACGTCTGTACTAAATTGTTAATATATTCAACATTAACGTTAACTTCACGTTCATAATGAGCTGGTCCCTTCTTAATCCATTGACCCAAAACCTGGTCGGCATATTTAGAAGAAACATTGCTTCTCGAATGTGGTGAAGCACCACCTAAAGAACCCTTAGCATTTGAATACTTAGAACCTTGTGAAGAAATGGAAGAATAATAATCTTTATCCTTCAAAGTATCTAATTGTTTCTTGAATACTTCTCCCATTGTATCCACTTTTACGTGTAAATTAGCCAAACTTTCCAGATTACTATAAAGTTGATTTGGAATAAAATCAGAAAATTTTAGTTGTACCGCGCTCGACAATATACGATTCCTATTATACAATTCATTAATCTTTTCTTGATTGGCCTCAAACTTATCATAATAATCTTCAACCTCATCGATATACTCATTAAACTTCTCATTCATTGCACTTACCTTGGCAGAATTTAGCAATAAATTACTATTTAATTTAATTGGAATTGAATTTTCTGACTTGGCTGTAATAACAATAAGATCTGTAGTGATCGACTGGATCTCTGGTGGCTCATGTTCTAAACTGTTATTAGATTGTAAACAGGACAGGGTAATCTTCACATTTTTCAATGGCTCCTTTTCATCACCTTGAAGAGAGTCTACCATTCTGAACCAATTTTCTTGCGAAGGTTTTGTTCTTTGATCAAATTTGTTTGTTTTGTATATTATGCCTGGTGAATGATATGGTAATGCTTGAGTTGGTGGTGTACTAGCAAGTAAGATGATACCTGATTTGTCAGTCCTCTTGCGTTTATCTGTGGCCTGACTGTTTAATGAAGATACAGAGGTGGTAGAAGAATGAGTAGAAGAGGAAGACGAATGAGATCCACCAGACAAGAACCCAGAAAATAATCCAATTTTGGATGATGACTTCCCCTTAATCTTATATTTCAATTCTGATTCAATAATATTTTGTTCTGGTTCAAACTTCTTGATATCATCAAAAGCCGAGGAACTTCTTTCATTATTTCTCATATTCAGTTGATGTAGTTTCCTCTCCAAGATTTCATCTGTATTCAATTCAATATCCTCATCAAGGGTTCCTGCAAGATCTGTTCCATGAATATCAGTATTTTTAATAGTTTCATTATTTTTTAGTCTCTTGAATATAGTCTTTAATACATTCAATCTTTCTTCTATTAATGCTTTCAAATCCTTTAATTGATCAACAGGATCACGTTCACCAACAAGTTCAGAATGAAATCCAAATGGAATAAACCGTACATTATATTCACGTTCTCTCATTAAACTCAATTTCTGTGTCTTTGGATCCTTCCCGACAATTCGAGCATCTACAGTATAATTAACCGATAAATCATTTCCTGCCATATCATAAGTAACAATTGGAGAACCTTTACTTGCCAAATGACCACACCCTAATGTGTTGTTGATATCAATGGTGGCATATTTGCAATGATTCTTATATTTATCAACACCTAAACTGGGGGGTAATAAACAATGAGAGAAAATTTCTTGTTTACATGTTGTATCCAATAATTGATTTGGGAATTTAAATACAAAAAATTTCTTATGTCTGACTCCAGGGGCCAAAATTCTGTCATTATGTAAACCTAAAATGGTATTATCAGAATCTACACCCCAACTCTTATATTTCAAACCTGTTCCTAATTCAATATTGGTATAGGACCAAGATGCACTTAGATCCACCATTCTTAAAAATCTTTTCACAGTTCTCTTACCCTTTTGCTTATCTACTACAGATATGTAACCTTCTAAAGTGACATATAACATTTCAAATTTAATGGGTTGATTGGATTTATTTTCAATAAGACAATAACCATGGACTGTATCCCCTGAGGTATATTCCTTTAGCATAGATTCATTTTCTGGCTTCAAAGGAGGTAATGAAGCATGTTTAGTCACTTTTATTTCAATTTCAATGGGAGTAGCCATCTTAGGTAAGGTATACAATTTGTCAATAAAAATATTTTCATTATCATTTAAATCATCTTCAATTCCAGCTGCTTCAGCATCAAGACTAACATCGTTGATAGAGCTTGATGAACGCGAATGATTGATACGGAAATGTTGGGTATTAGACGATGTTAAATTATTAACTGCATTAACCTCAATAGTTGGCTCTAGCTCAGGTGTAGCCTGATGGGGAGGTAACTGTGATAAAGTCGAATTAAGAGTTGAACTACTTGAATTTCTAGCAGTAGACAGCCCACCAGTTTGACTTGATGCTTCACCATAACTTGGTGGAAAATCATGAATATCAGGATTAACATTCCCCTGTGGGATATGTCTATGCAATGTGTTGTACATTTCAAAAGATGGCAACACATCTAGAACAACATCTTCATCCATTTCATCCGAATCTATTCTCACAGAATCTTTAGCAAGGGCTTCTTCTTCCTCTTCAATTTCTTGATCAATTAAACCCGATCTGGAAGCACTTTCTCTATGAACAGGTTCCATAGAAATCCCACGAGTTCTAATTGGGGATAAACTTGGTGAAGTTGGATCCAATTTAGCGATTAAAAAATCAGAATGACCAGTAGGAACAGCCAAAGCATCTAAATGAGACCCTGAAGCAGCATGTGCAAACCCTGTAACTCGATGACCAGAGGTAGATCTTTTCAATTTTCTTAAACTTGATGTAGAAGCGCTTCTAATCCATGCTGCAGGATTAGTGGTATTAGTGGGAACCCCAGGTTGTAATCCTCCATTCCCATTAGTGGCAGTAATGTGTCTAGCTTGACGTGTTCTCCCTCTAAGTCTCGAGGCATCAGTGGCTGAATTGGCAGCCCTCAAAGGAGGTCTACTGGACTCCTGATTACTTGGCATAGTTATAAATTTCTACCCCAGATCCAGCGACAATAGTAACAGCGATACCGGCTAACAATATAAGGAAGGAAAGAAAAAGCTTAGCAGAAGCTGTTCTGCAAGATGGAGTTTCTACAACTGTGGCGAAATATGATTAACAACAATAACGTGAACCCTCCACAACAATGCAGGTTCTTATGGAATCTCTTGTTGGATTTAAAAACAGCATGACTCTCCAGAAAGGTTTCCCGTGGTCAATAATAGATCGACTGACAAAAATTTGCATATCTCAGATTTCTCGAGGCAATTTCCGATGAGTCGAATTACGGCCAACGGCGAAGAAAAAAACGCCCGCAAAAAAAGCTTAAAAATGTGTCACTGACCAAAAATTGCATACTAAGAATAATAGCCCTGAAAGATGAGTTCCCTGGCTTCTCGATAGGTGAGAAGGTGGGTAAATGTGGTTGAATATTGATAAAAAATAATATTATTAAAAAGTGCAGTGGTTGTATATATCTATGCAAAATATTGCTTTGTCTATATATATTTTTGGATTTATGCAATGAAGTTCTTGACCACAATGGGAACATCAACACTGACAGAGCCTATATGATGAAACTTAATGTGGACACGCACACAGTAGAATCTACAACACAAACAGCTTTCAAAACTGGGGATTAAGGTGTAGATTAAATTTGGACAGTACTCTAATGGAATTTCTAGTTCCTTCTCATAATGACTGGGCCCCTTCTTGGTCCAAGGGTTAGTGATATTACCATGTTTTTTCAACGCTTTATTCACCTCAGTCTGTTTCTTGAAAATGTCCGTGTGCACTTGTGACTTGACATGAAGATTGGCCAAACTTTCAACGTTACTGTATAATTGGTTCGGAATAAAATTTGTAAAATTTAAAATTTGTTCTCTATTAGATGCAACACGATTAACGTTGTACAATTGATTTAATTTGGTTTTATCCTTTTTAAACTCTTCATAATCAGATTTAATTTGGGTCATATATCCAGCAAATTTCTTCTTCATAGAATATAGTTTCGTTGAATCTAATAACAATTGTGAATTCAATTTAATTGGGATAGAATTCTCTGATTTGGCTGTAATAACAACTAATTCAGTAGTAATAGAATGAATCTCTGGTGGTTCATGTTCCATACTATTATTTGACTGTAAACATGTTAAATTTATCTTAAGTTTATCAAGATATTTAGTTTCTGCCTCAGCTAATGAGCTAGTCAATTTGGTCCAATTATCTTGAGCATGTTTACTCTTATTAGTATACGTGTTAGTCTTACGTAAGAGAGATGGGGAATGATAAGGTAATGCCTCTGACGGAATCACGGCACCAACAAGAACCATCCCAACTTTATCTGAACTTTTCGATCTTGGTTGGCTCTCTTTATCTGATGATTCTACGCTTTTTGCTTTAGGTAAAGATGAAGAAGATGTAGATGCTGTTGACGATGAACTTGAATTTGAAAGAAACCCTGAAAATAAACCAATCTTAGATGAAGATTTCCCCTTGTACCTATACCTTAATTCTGATTCCACAATATCTTCCTTTCTTTCCAAAATTTTAATATCTTCATAAGGTGAAGTGGTACGACTAGTAAAATCTGATCTATTTTTAACATGTAGCTGATGCATTTTCCTCTCTAGTATTTCTTCTGAGTCCAATTCAGTATGATCATCAATGGTACCAACAAGATCAGTACCATGAATGTCTATATTTCTTATAGGTTCATCCTTTTTCAATCTTTGGAATATTTTCTTTAGTACATTCAACCTTTCTTCAACTAAACCTTCTAAATCCTTTAATTGAGCTGCTGGGTCTCTTTCCCCAATCAATGAAGAATGAAATCCAAATGGAATAAATCTAATATTATATTCATGTTCTTTCATAATGTTTAATTTTTGTGTCTTTGTATCCTTCCCAACAATTCTTGTATCAATGGTATAATTAATGGATAATTCATCATCACACATATCATAAGTTAAAATTGGAGAACCTTTAGTACCTAAATGCCCACAACCAAGAATATTATTGACTCTAATACCAGAATATTTACAATTATTTCTATATTTATCAATACCGAAACTTGGTGGTAATAAACAATGTGCAAAATGTTCTTGTTTACATGTGGTGTCTAGTAACTGTTTGGGAAATTTAAAGACAAAAAATTTCTTATATTTCACACCAGGTTCAAGGATTCTGTTATTGTTTAACCCGAGGATAGCATCATCAAAATCCTTGGCTCTACATTTATATCTAAAACCTGATCCAAGATCAATATTAGTGTAAGACCAGGAGGCACTTAAATCCACCATTCTTAAGAACCGTTTCAAAGTTCTGGTCCCTTTTTTCTTATCGATCACCGATGTGTATGCTTCTAATGTTACATAAAACATTTCAAATTTAATAGGTTCACTAGATTTATTTTCAATAACACAATAACCATGAATAGTATCACCAGAAGTGTACTCTTTCAAAATAGATTCCTCTTCTGGTTTATGTGGTGGCAATGACACATGCTTGGTAATCTTAATATTAATATCAATAGGGGTTGATAATTTGGGTAATGTATACAATTTATCAATAACAATACTATCATTAACATTTAAATCATCTTCAATGGGGGTTCCATTTTCATTATAACGTGAGGTAGACATTCTATTAGAATAACTTGTTACTGTATCCACTGTATTTAAAGATAAGAATTGTGTCGCTAAAGGTCTTAAATTGTTTATAGTATTATCCATGGAATCATTTTGTTGATCTGAGGTTGTAGAAGGTAATTCACTTGTATAGACACTAGGCATGGGCGAAGGCTCACTTTGGCTCGAGGCTTCGCCATAACTTGGAGGTAATTCATGTACATCTGGATCCACGTTACCCTGCGGGATATGTCTATGTAAAGCATTATACATTTCAAAAGAGGGTAAGACATCTAAGACCACATCTTCATCCAAATCACTTTGTAGAATATTATTATTATTAATTGTATCATTAATATTTTCATTATTGGTATTTAGATACATGGGGGTAGTACTGTTATTCGCAGAACTATAAATATTTTCATTTGATGTTGAAGAGTCTCTATTTGGTGCTATGAAGTCGACATGGTCGTCAACGGGGGCCATATTGGCCTTATGATCTATCAATCTTAAATCTACGGGATCCCAAATGGCCTCCATAGATCCAGCTGTAGCTCTTAAAGAGGGGAAACTTCGTTTCCTTGGATGAACTTTTGCCATAAGAATTTCAGATTCAGATAAAGGTAACACTGGAGGAGATATTGAAGAGGTAGTGGTATTTGTAGTGGTGGTGGTATATGCATGATTTTCTAAATTTGGGGTCATGGATGAACCAGATCCATGTGGTGGACTTGTTGTCTTACGTAACCTTCTTAAACTTGATGTGGAAGCACTCCGTATCCATGCAGTTGGATCCTTATTAGCGGGAACGCCAACGATAGAAGCAGCAGCAGCCGTCGTAGTAGTAGTAGAATATTGATGATTGTGAGGTTGTTGAGATTGTCGTCCTCTGAGTCTTGCTGTATCGTTTGTTGAACTTGCGGCTCTTAAGGAAGGCCTATTATTTTGTGTAACATGGCTATTTTGAGAAGAGTTCGCCATCTGATCCACTTTAATCTCAGTCCAGTGAGGTCAAACAAGGAGCCAAGAGGTGAATTTGACAGGGTTTGACTATAGAAGAATTATATATCTCTGTATATTTCTCGAAGGTTTCGAAACAGATCTTCATCTTCACAGTGAAATTTTTCACTTCACATGTTTCTTGTGCACGTTAAAGCCCGATTACACAGTTAAGCAGAAGGAAACAGTGGGAATGCCAAGCCAAGGGAAATACTGCCAATAGGCAACATCCCATCTGGTACTTGATTAATGTAATGTACATTAATGTTGTTGTTGCTGGTAATGGCCCTTGAAGTACTAAAGTAAGGTTCTCACTTTGAAATCCGGGGTCACGTGATCCTGGCACTTTGTGGTTTTGTTTTAACACAGAGATTTTGAAGTGCATTTGAAGATTCCAAGGACAGGTTGGTCTCATCTTTCACACCGTTTACAGCTACAAGAGAGCGTAGAATCCATTGGAAAAAAAAAATACTATATTATGGCTGTCACTATCCACATTAAACAAGGTCCTAACAAGTGGGATGTCTCTGTCGACGTCAGCGAGACTGTGGTAGATTTGAAGAAGCAAATTGCCGAAGTTTCATCTATCCCCGTGGAGAATCAACGTTTGATTTATTCCGGTAAGATCTTAAAAGATGATCAAACATTGGAATCATACAAAGTACAAGAAGATCATGTCATTCATTTAGTTAAATCTGGAGGAAATAACCGTAATAGTTCCCCCGCAGCTCCTGTGAACAATACTGGCAGTAATGGTATTGACACTACCCCACATAATATTAGTTCAGGACAATCTGCTGGTTTTAATCCATTAAATGATTTAACTGGTGCCAGATATGCAGGGTATGGTTTAAATTTACCTAGTGCAGATATGTTTGGTCCGGATGGTGGATTGACTGAATCTGGTCCAAATCAAGATGAAATGTTAAGAATGATGGAAAATCCAATCTTTCAATCACAAATGAATGAAATGTTATCTAATCCACAAATGATTGATTTTATTATTCAATCAAATCCACAATTACAAGCAATGGGTCCACAAGCAAGACAGATGTTTCAGTCTCCTATGTTTAGACAAATGTTGACTAATCCAGATATGTTAAGACAATCAATGCAAATGGCACAAGCTATGGGTATGAACCCTGGTGCTGCTGCTGGTGCTACTGCTGCAACAGATTTCCCTGCTCCAGGTGGTGATAATAATAATACTACTGCTACCCCAGAAACAGATAATACTAACACTACCTCCGCCACTACATCTAATCAAAATACTGCCACTCCTGCACAAAATCCATTTGCTGCATTACTAAATCCTGCTATGAATCCATTTGCTAATCTTGGAACTGCCAACCCTGCAGCCAACACTAACACTAATAATAATTTACCAAATTTTGCCTCCTTCTTAGGAGCCATGATGCCACCAGCAGGACAACCACAACCACAACAACCAGTTGAAGACACAAGACCTCCAGAAGAACGTTATGAACATCAATTAAGACAATTGAATGATATGGGATTCTTTGATTTTGATAGAAATGTGGCCGCATTAAGACGCAGCGGTGGCTCTGTTCAAGGTGCTGTCGATGCATTATTAAACGGCTCTGTGTAATTGTCCTTCCCAACCTCCTCCTCTACGTAATCTATATATAACTACATAATGTATCTATTTGTTAATGCTCATTGTGAACCATCCATCACTAACATTCCTGCCATCTTGACGTGTAAACAGAAATATTCGGAAATTTTCATATATAAACAACATGCATTTCTGCAAAAAATTTGTAAAAACAGTAATTTCTTGCTTCAAAGGGTCCCAAAAGTGCAAGAAAAGACACATAAAACATACATATACAGACAGATACATTCAGTGTGTAATTGAGAGATAGTGAATTTTATATTATTGTATGTTTGTGACTGTGTGCGTGAAATATATGTTTATTTAACTATATTTTTCTTTTTACTGTTATTGTTGTAATATTATTGAAAATAAAGTCGGGACTTAGTTTTATATTTGTATCTATTTTATTCTTTATCATAAGCTTGCCCTTTTTTTGTTTTGTTAACATTTAGATGACTACTGCTGTATACACACCCACTGGGTTGCCATATCCGATTACAGTGGATGAATTGATCCCTGAAGTTGGATCATACGTGAATAAAGGGGACAGATTATTTGCTTATAAGTTTTGGTATGTCGTGGAAATTGCACAATCCCCTGATGATAATGATGTCGGAGCATCCTCTGCTGATGAAGCACAAGGTAAGAAGACTATTAGAGAATCAATTGAATTTTTTGAAAGTCCATTTGAAGGTACTTTAATGAGTTGGAATGTTGACGTTAAAGATGAAATTGTGAAACCTGGAATATCCCTGTGTGATATTAAGAGACCGTGTAATCATGATGTTGTTTATAATGGACTTTGTACCATTTGTGGGAAAGAAGTTGATGAAAATGAAATTAATGCATTGAACGGGGGCACTATGCCTGGTGATTCAAGTGCTAACTTGGCTGTCGTATCACATATGGATTCCAATTTGAAGATTAGTAGACAAGAGGCTACTGTATTGGATACTCAATTAGTGACTCGTTTAAGAAGGAACAAAAAATTGATTCTGGTGGTAGATTTAGATCAAACTGTGATTCATTGTGGTGTGGATCCTACAATTGGCGAATGGAAAAATGATCCAAAAAATCCAAACTATGAAACTTTAAAAGATGTTAAGATGTTTTCATTAGATGAGGAACCTATCCTTCCGTTTATGTATATGGGGGAAAAGAAACCACCAATGAGAAAATGTTGGTATTATGTGAAAGTTAGACCAGGTTTAAAAGAATTTTTCAATAAATTGGCTCCTATGTTTGAAATGTATATTTATACTATGGCCACAAGAGCATATGCTTTAGAAATTGCGAAGATTATTGATCCGGAGGGAGATCTTTTTGGTGATAGAATTTTATCCAGAGATGAAAATGGCTCTTTAACCCAAAAATCTTTGGAAAGATTGTTCCCTACTGATCAGTCTATGGTTATTATTATCGATGATAGAGGTGACGTTTGGAATTGGTCAGCTAATTTAATTAAAGTGGTTCCATATAATTTCTTCGTTGGTGTAGGGGATATTAATTCAAATTTCTTACCTAAACAACAAACTACAATGTTACAATTGGGGAGAAGATCAAGAGAAAATATAGGTAAAATCCATGAAACTACTCAATCTTCCAAAAGGAACGATACTGAAACTAAAGATATAGCTACAGAGGAGACTGATCAATTATTAAGTGACATAATGGATACCGAGAAACAGTTAAAACAAGAAATAAATAAAGAAGTGAAACGACAAGAAGCTCAACTTAATAAAAATGTTGGTACAAAGGAGGAACAAAATCAACAAGCATCAGATCAAGCTAAAGAAGAATGGACTAAAAAATTACAATTCTCTGCTTCTTTGGAAGTGCAACAAAAGAATAGACCGTTAGCTACTTTACAAAGTCATTTACATAATCAAAGATTATTAGTGGACGATGATGACGAACTATACTATTTGAAAGATACATTAGCCATGATTCATGATAAATATTATTCTCTTTTGAAAGAAACTCCCGATGAAGCTGATATTAAAAAGATTATGCCTAATCTTAAATCTAAAGTTTTTGACAAATGTCATTTTGTATTTTCCGGTTTGATTCCATTAAATACCGATATTCAAAAGGCTGATATCGTCATATGGACTAATATTTTCGGAGCTCAGACGACTACTGATATTGACGAGTATACTACACATGTCATAACAAAAACCCCTGGTACATATAAGGCTCGTTTAGCCACTGCATTTAACCCAGATATCAAAATAGTCCATCCTGATTGGATCTTTGAATGTTTAATAACATGGAAGAAAGTATCTGAAAAGCCATATAAACTAATTGTGGAAGAACCAGTAAGTGAAAAGGAATTACAAGAGTATAAGGATAGATTGAAGAAGAATGAAAAGAAGAGAGAGGAAGCTGAAGAAAGGGCTTTGATGAAAAGGTCTGAACTGGAGAACGAAGAAAACAATGACATAGCTGTGAACTTATTTGGATCAGGTACATCATGGTTAGACGAGGATGAAGAAGACATTCCAGAGGATGACGACGATGACGATGACAATGATTCCGACGAGGCTAATACCACTGTTCTGGATGATGTGGACAGTGAACAAACAGATAACAAAAGACCAATGCTTCTTCTAGATGGGCTAACCAAGACTTCAGATCCTGAATTGAAAAAGGCCAAACTGGGTGATGATTCAACTAAAGAAAACGATTCAGATTCCGAGTTGGAAGAAGAGCTCTTAAACATGCTGGATAGTTGAAATAACCTCTTTCTCCATAGTGCATTCCAAAGGTTCGTTCCATTAAGCATTTCATAGTAAATATCTTAGATAATTGTATTATTAACCTCTTTAATATATCTTTTGCATTTTTATTCTCTTTTGACCTCTTTTTAATATAAGAACTTTTCATTATTGAAGATCTTTCGGATAAAAGAATAAGGAAAAGATATCTCAAATAAGTTACAGGATACAAAAATACAAGAGAAATAACCAGATACTTATGTCAACAGATTATACAGCATTATTTGAAACTGTACCACAAACTTTACGTGGGAAGGTACAACATTGGTTAAGGATTGACCAAAATAAAGAAACTAGGGATGAACTTATTACATTATGCCGGAAGCAAGAATGGGAAGAGTTACAAGCCAGGTTTGGTTCTCGAATAGTTTTTGGGACAGCCGGGTTAAGAGCTAGAATGGAGGTAGGTACCAATAGATTAAACTCACTGGTAATTTTACAAGCAACCCAGGGGTTAGCTCAATATATTGAGGAACAATTTCCAACGAATAAGACGGCAGTAGTGGGTCATGATCACAGATTCCATTCAAAGGAGTTTGCTGAAGTGACTGCCTCCATCTTTTTAAGAAGAGGTTTTAAAGTATTTTATTTAAATCCAGATAATTCGTTTGTTCATACGCCCTTGGTACCCTTCACAGTTGACCACGTTGGTGCTTCGGTTGGGGTGATGATTACAGCTAGCCATAATCCCAAAATGGATAATGGCTATAAGGTATACTATAATAATGGTTGCCAAATCATACCACCTCATGATGTAAATATTGCCGCTTGCATTGATAAAAATTTAGAACCTTGGTCTATTGATTGGGATTGGGATACTACTTTTGCAGAAGGGTTAACCACGGGTAAGCTTGAATATCTCAAAGAAAAGATGACATCCCTATATATAGAGAAAGTGAAGGAGGTGTTAACTCATGGTACACTTGGTTTGGGACGCGAGTTGGTACCACCATGGTTTGTTTATACCCCAATGCATGGTGTTGGGTATGAAATATTTAATAGAATAGCTAGCCACCTTTTAGCTGTAAGAGATGGCTCTGATTATCTTTCTGTACCGGAACAGATTGAACCTGATCCAAGTTTCCCAACTGTGGCATTTCCAAATCCTGAAGAGAAGGGTGCATTAGATAAAGCAATTGAATTAGCAGAAAAAAATGATATCAACCTAGTTATCGCCAACGATCCAGATGCCGATAGATTTTCTGTTGCAGTGAAAAATGTAAAAACTAACAAATGGTCACAGCTAACTGGGAATGAAATAGGTTTCCTTTTTGCTACCTTTTTCAATGAACAGTATAATGACTCCTCACAAAATTTCAAAGTCACCCACCCCTTGGCCATAATAAACTCTACCGTGTCTTCACAAATGATTAAAGCTATGGCTGAAAATAATTCTTTCCATTATGAAGATACTCTTACTGGCTTTAAATGGATAGGTAATCGTGCGAGAGATCTAGAAAGTCAAGGCTATTACGTTCCGTTTGGATATGAAGAGGCCATTGGCTACATGTTCCCAGCAATGGAACATGATAAGGACGGGATTGCTGCAGCTGTAGTGTTTTTAATGGCATATGAACACTGGTTAACCAAAGCCCAAAATAATAAATCTCCACAAGATATTCTGGAAATTGGTTTTCAAAAGTATGGTGTCTTCAAGGAATATAATGGGTATTACATTGTTCATGATCCTTCCATTATGAAATCTATATTTGATTATATTCGTTTTGAATACTTACCAGGTAATAAATACCCTCAAAGAATTGGTGATTTATTCACGGTGGAATATTTTAGAGACTTGACTCTTGGTTTCCAATCTGATACACCTGACAATAAACCAACCTTATTTGTCGACCCTAATTCCCAAATGATTACAGTAGTTGCTAGACGAATTGATGATGAGAACGACACTTCTGAGGAATCAATTAGATTTACCATGAGAGGATCAGGTACAGAACCCAAACTCAAAATATACATTGAAGCACGTTCTACTACAGAAACTGAAGCACAGAACTTGGCTAAATTAATGTGGGATACATTAAGAAAGGAGTGGTTAAGACCAGAAGTCACGGGAATTACCACCACTTTCTAAACAACTTAAATTATGCTATATACTACAATCGTATATCCTAAGATACTTACAAGATGCGTTTTTATTTGAATAAATAAATGCCTGTGGAAGCGAAAGCACAGTACTGCTTTAAGGTAAAGAAAAATTGACGTAAATGTTACGTTCTAAATAAAGATCAGTTCTATAAAGAAATATTTAAGAATAAACTAAAAGTATATTTGTCGTCTATAACCAGTTCATATGTTAAAAAAAGGACTTTGTCATTCCTGTAACTAAAAACGAATGGAGAGGATATGGAATCTAACATTCAACTATTTGATCGGATTGTTCTTGTTCCTTCTTTGCAGCTAACTTTTCTTTACGGTTTATCCAAAGTGTTTCGCATAAATAGGAAAAGGAAATAAGGATGCCTAAACTACCTAAACCTACTGCCAGATACATTGCTGATCTGTAACCCTTTAATGTGTCATTTCCAGATTTATTGATTTGAGATTCCACTGTAGTACCCATACCAAGGCATAAGGATGTCGAGTAATTAATGATTGTGTTTACCAGTGAACCAGCCATACCTTGATATTGCATAGGTAAAAAGTCACTTAAGATAATTGAAGCAGCTGGGAATGATAGATCCATACCAAAGGTTAAAATAACTTCCATACCAATATTTAGTCTCCAGAAAGATTGATGTACTGGAGTAACACTTAACATTAATGACCCTACCATGAAACCAATGGCAGAACAGAATAAAATAAAAGGAGCCCCGACACGTTTAATTGAGAAAGCACAAATGAAGGCAGCAATGGTACCCCAGATGATAAAGAAACAATGACTACCACCAACCCAAACAGTAGAATAATGTCTTAAATTCAATTGGAATGCATAATAATAAAAAGTCCAAATACCAAAAGAACCCCAACCCATGAAAATAGAGGCAAGAATAGTAAGGATATGACGATTCTTAACGACTTCAGGTGGTAATAATGGAGATTTAGCATATTTAATTTCAAAGACAATAAAACCCACTAAGAAGAAAACAGAGATAATCAAAAGAGCAATAACATAACCAGTTTGCCATCCAACAATAGGGCCTTGATTCCAGACAAAGTTGAATAAGATTAAACCAATAATGGCTAGGACTGATCCCCACCAATCCATAGTAAAACCATGAGTGTTTGTTGGTACAGTATCTGGGACAGAATAATATGCCATAACTAAGTTAAGGAAGGCAACAATTGCATATGCATAAAAGATCCATGGCCATTGTGTCTTATCTTCATAGGTAATCATACCAGCCCAGACAGATCCCAATGCTGCCCCGGTTGGAGCACACATACCGATAAAACTAATAACCACATTCTTCCTTAGGGTGCCTACTTTATAGATGTTCCCCACAAGACCCATAGCATTGGGCAACACAAATGCCACACCTAAACCTTGGAAGGCTCTTGCGGTGATGAAAAAAGAGACATTAGATGAATAACTAGCGAAACCACAGATTAAAGACCAAACAATCATCACCACACAACCATACATTAAAACTTTCTTTAAACCATAGATATCACCCATTCTCCCACTAATTAGAATAAAAGACCCTGAGACTAGAGGATAAGAAGCCATAATCCATGTCTTTTTTGTATCGTCAGTATGAAATGAATCTGCTAATACATTCATTGTGGATAAGATTTGTGTTTGACCAGCTTGATTTAGCAAATTTGTTAGCATACATGTTAAGATAAATAAATATTCCTTCCAATGGTTGCTAAAATATTCAGGATTTTGCCATGGCGTTAGATTCTCTTGTAATGTTTCTGAAGAAGAATCTGTCTCTACAAAATCATCCTTCTTTTTCAATTCTTCAGGAGTTAGCTCGATGGTTTCTTGAGTAATTATTTCCTGCACAGAAGCTGATTCACTAAGATTAGTGATACTGTTATTATTTGAAGCGATTGTTTGTTCTTCACATTGGTTAGAGAAAATATCCTCTAATGCTGATTCAGTTCGAAACTTAGGATCCATTGTGTATGTTTGTTGAATTGAATATTTTTTTCTTTGTTGGTTGTTTATATTAGTATTAACCACAAAAGAAGTAAAGAGTAAATGTCAATTGAGATGGATACGTTTTGATTTTTTGCTGGAAAGATGCACCGTTTATATATGTTTGGATATGAGTTCCAGTGAAGTGCCAATGACTGAACAAAAATAAACAAACAACAAAGAAAGCCTCACTGTAATTAGACAGCATATTACGTGTTTATTCTTTTGACATTTTTTTCTATTTCCAGTTTAATTGCAAGTCGCGTTTCTTTTGTCGATGAGGGTCTTAGTAACACTTAATAATTCTTGATAATTATCCGGTTTTTAACAATAGTTGTTATTGTTCTTTACCTTAGTAATGGTGGTTTGATTTACGATATGTATTGTCATTTATGCACCTTGAAAAAAACAGGAAATCTGGTCCCCGTTGTCAGGACAACGCGTTTGGTGGCCTTAGCAACGGTTGTTGTCGCCCGAAAGGGAAATTCCCAGCAGGTGAGGGTAGTTACCATGGCAACAATGTGATGATACTAACTAGTCAATAAACAAACGAGACGCGTAAAAGGTGGTATGACTATATCCCTTTGGGAAAATTAATTGATTAAGCTTTATGGGGTTACTTTTTTTACGTGAATAGATCTATTAGTCGTCAAGATATTATCCTTAATTTATTCTTGTTTATTCAAGCAAGAGGTTTGTAGAAGCTCTAGATGTACATTACCATGTCATACGCCTTTTTTTTTCCTTGCTATTATTTCTTTTGGTGCTTTTACTTTTTTTAATAGGTGGTTATCAGATGTTTTGATATTTTTTTTGGCCCTAAATTATTTGGTTTCTTCAAGGGTAGCAAATAAAGATGGGTATTTGAAAAGCAGATGCAACTAAAAAGTCAAGAAAAAGGAATGATAGAAGTGACACTTACATTGGAGACAGCCTTTCATGGTTACCATGCCGCCTGTAATAGACCTTAAGCGCTATTGTTAAAAACAAGGTGTTGTTGTCACAGCAACGCGAAAAAAAGGTATAGGAAAGAAAAGAACGCGTAAAAACGCGTAAATAATAGAAAAAGAAAAGAGTAGTTTCATGAGTAATACATAGTAATAGTAAGAGTAATGCCACTTTCACGTAAGCGTTCTCTATTCAGATATACACCTTCCCGTCTCAAGAATGCATTCCCCTCCGACGGGTTTAATTCATTCTTGTTTGAGAACCTTCTTACATAATTATCTCCTGTTCTCTAAAGATCAGTGACTTACTTTCTTGAATACTAGAACATTTATTTACATATTACGAAACTTGTCCAAAATGGATACAATTATATAACAATGTGGTGTTACTTGGATGTTGCTACATAGATATCAATCTGTACTATATTAGATTTTATGCATTCTGCCATCTTGAAATATCTTCTATGACTTTACTATTGCGTTCGCGACCCATTGGCGGTATAGGATCAATTGCATTTTGGGATGCTGGAGTATTGCATGGTGGAAGGGTAGAACTACTGTTAGTAGAACTTGGTAATTCTTCTCCCCTACTTGGATCAATATAATTATTATTATTATCCACCAAAAGGGGAGCTAATCCCAAGGAGGCATCAATAATCGATCCAAAATCAACCATTCCATTACTTGTAGTTATTTTGTAATTCCTATCATTGGATGAGGAGTTATTCTTTTGACCCTTACCCTTTTCAGATGATGATTCAAACAGATTACCATGATCATATAATGCATCTAAATTAAATTGTGACATGGGTCCTTCATTATTTAATAATAACAACATATTAGAAAAACTATTGCTATCCATATGTAATCTAAATGGATTTTTATCATTATTACTCTCTAAATGCGTCTCTGTGAAATATGACGGTGATGTGACCGAGTTTACTGTATCGATAGACTCTGTAAGACTAGGGGGTACGTTGATTTTCTTGGGAGAGTCAATGTTATCATTTAATAATTTGTCATTTAATCCAAGTCGAGATCCAAAAAAACTAGATAAGTTAATATTACTAAATCTACCAGGATTACCGTTGAGAATAGGGTCCTCTTGTAAAGCCTCTAGTAATTGGTTCTGTGTAGTAACGTTACTTCGGTCGTTGTCTTTCTTTATATCTTTAACTTGAGGATCTACTACAGATGATGCTTGTCTGTAATCCTTCTGTTCGTTGTCAATTATATTCTTTTTTTTTGAATTACTTGTATCTTGTAATTGATCACTAGATCTTCTCTTTAATGTTTTCTCGGTAACCTTTAAAGTTGGCAAGGTACCCATTTGTAATTTATAGTAATTAATCTTACGTTGTAGAAAATTCTCTAATTTATCGTCTTTTAAAGTTGGTATTTGTAAAAACAAATTGAGTGTAAGATCCAACATTTCCAAACTGTACCAGGAAATTATTCCAGGAAGATCTAATCTACGATTTGCATCAATATCCTTAATTATACCTAACAATAATTCTTTATTATCTTCAAATAATTTACCATACCTTCTATATTCTAAAGATTCTTTGGCACTTATTAGAGCAAACCTAGTCATTATTCTTGAAGTATTAACGGGTAACGGTATATATTCATCCTTTAATAGCCTATAGGCCATTAATAAGGTATTTACGGATTGCTGCAGTGAAGCATACGAGGGTAAAGAACGTATCCTTGGTGATGATTCCTTCTCAGTCTGTAATGATGCTGGGATCATTACTGCCGCACAAATAGGTAATTGAATCATGCATTTTGCCAATTGGAATAAAATTATTAACCATGTCTTATCAGATGGTATGTCTTCAAGTTGAGTCTTCCCAGTGACATCGATTTTAATTTGATATTTTTGGGGTAATGAATTTCTCCATGCATCTAAAGCATTTTCATGGATTGTGGCAGTTTGAATTAGATTATCTGTCTTTGCAGTTCTTTTAAAAATAGAATCTAAAATATTACCCATTACTTTGGCAAATCTTATGACTGCTAAAGAGAATTTATTGACATGACCTTCTAATTTCACTTCCTTTTGTTGATTAGCTGTATCTTTGGATGCAAAGGGTAGAGCACACTCAATTTCGTGATCCTTCATTAATCTTGGTACACCTAATTGAAATGAGCAAAATACGTCAAGGTAGTAAGTACACCAAAACAGTCTTCTTCTATTACTTTGTTCTGCCTTTTGCATCTTTTTACCAGATCCAGTTAAGACCGCACTTGGACATCTATGTAATCTTAATTGCTGAGACATGGTAACAATGGTGCCTCTGAGATCATAAAGTTGAACAATATCACCAGTATTTAAGAAATAATATAATATAAGACATAACAACTGTAAAGTTCTTAATGAAGTAGTAGTTACAGAGAAAAATGAGTTTCTAGGAAGAATATGCAGAATATGATGATAATATGATAATAATTTGGAATATTTAGATGGTAAGGGATTTTTCGATTCTTTAAATTTGGTTAATAACCCCATTTGACATATAACAACTAACAGACATGCAAAATATTTGATATTTAATAGATTATTAATTGGTTGAGTTGATACTGATGTCATTTGTAAAGAATTAATATCTCTTTTAAACCTTTCATAATATGTCCTAAAATCTGCCTGGTTTAAGACAGGGATCACTTGTGACCAATGAGAGAAAAACAAATTGATCAGATCATCAACTTCTTGGAAAGTTAAAGTAAAATCGTGGTCTTTCTTGGAAGGCTTCCCCCTTTCCAAATTGGATAACACATCAAATTTTAGAATATTATGAATAAAATGATATAAATTTTGAATTTGCCATAAGTTTTTATTTGATAGTGTGTCCAAATTTTTAGTACAATTTAATAATAATGCAGAATTTTGTTGTAAGAACGGGGGAGGTAAGTCATCCTTTAATGAAGATAATAAAGTTATACTATACAAACATTGTTTTGATGTAAAACCATATTCTTGTCGTATCTTGGACAAAAATTGAGGGACAAAAAGTATTTCTTCCGTTGATCTCGGTACAGATAATGAAACTAATATGGCTAATTGCGCAGATTCTTCATGATTGGATAATGTATCTAATGCCTTTGCAGCACTTAAACCAGGTGCTGTATCTTGTTCAAATGAAATTGAGGTTGGGTCATTTAAATTAAAACTTGTCGCCACTGGTTGTTGATGTAAAGTCTTGTGTGTACACATACCATCACAAACATGAACATTTTCGGGAGTAGGTATGGGATAATGATGAATAGGTTCTGGTAGAAACTCTCCCCCCGTTTGAGAAGGAAGAGTGGGGGCGAAAACCGCCGTAGTGGACTGTAACTGAACTATTTGATGCTGTTTCATGTCTGAGATTGCTGCCAGTTTCCTATTTTCAGCTTCCAACTCTCTGACTCTCTCTTCTAAACTCTCTGTATAACCTCTAGGAAAAGTTTTCCTTAATAACTTATCTGTAAATTTACATTCAAATCCAACTGAGGCACATGCATTACATTGTGGTTTCTTTAAATCACACCTTATCTTTTTTGACCTACACCTATCACATGCTTGGACATGTTTCGATTTTGAAATCTGATCATTATTATTTGACACAGAGTTTGTGTTATGTCTTATGTTTGTTGCACTTGTAACGGAAGATGTAGTGTTGTTACAACTTGGTTCCCTTGATAAAGGTGACAGTATTTCTTTTCCACTGGGTTCCTGTTTAATATAATTTCCTTTACTCATATTCACTGGTTCTTTCATAGAGAAGTGTAAATCTGCGAATTTGTCTACCGTACCACTCCTGTGGTCTAATTTTCTCTTTGCCATATTTAGTTATATATGATTTAAAATAGCTATGCAAATAATGGTTTTAAAGGTTTGAAAATTCTATATCATAAACCTTGTTACAAATCTGTGGCTTGGTGAGTTGTAGAAAACCTTATAAAATCACCAAAAAAGAGTTGTTTAAAAGATATATAATTCTGGGAGAAAAGAAAAAACCTCCTTCCTAATAAAGTAAGCTTGTAAATGTGTGTTATTCACTACAAAAGCGATTTAACCCCCTCTTTACCGATAAAAAAGTCACCCTCCTATACAGGATCGATAATATATTCATTTTGATCTTTTTATATATGTCATTTTTAAAGGTCCCAAAAAACAGGGTTTTGATTGGCGGCTATTTTCAAGAACTGCAACGGCGCTACGATGCCGGAAAATTCCGGTTTTTCCTCCAAATTTGAAATTGTTTGCGGGCGTTCAATTCCTGAAATTCGACTTTTTCATTTTATTTTTATTACAAAATTCAGTTTTAAAGGTGGAATTTGCGTAACTGGTATGAAGAGACCATCTTTGATCAGGCGAGGAAACCAACACAACAGGGCAAGATGAGACAAATAAATGGTTCAAAGATCATATATAAAGTGACAAAATTAACTTTGCTTGTTTGGGTTGTCTATTTTTTGCTTTCCATTACCAAAATACCAAATTTCACCACATCAAATCTTGAACCTCTGCTTACAAAGACTCATAGTATCAATTCTTTAACTTTAGTTATTGCACATCCCGATGATGAAGTAATGTTTTTCGCTCCAACTTTATTGAACTTAGACGAAAGGTTACCTAAAGAGATCCCATTTAATGTCGTATGTTACTCCAATGGAGATGCTGAAGGCCTTGGTAATATTAGATCTTTAGAGTTGACACATTCGATAAAATTATTATTATCCCAACGAGAAACAAATATCACTATTTTATCACACGAAGATGGTATGGATATCACTTGGGATAAAGACGTCATGCTAAAACAATTGGATCAATCGATTTCCAAACCTGAAGGTAAGGACGAGACTAATATTATCTTAACTTTTGACCAATATGGTGTTTCTAATCATATTAACCATATTACATGCCATGACGTGGCATCAATGTATTATAAACAAAACACAAAACATACACTTTTGTTAACACTGAACAGTTATCATAACAACATCCTATTAAAGTATAGTTCGTTTGGTTGGGAATGTTTGAAAAGGGTGAACACTTTATATAATCCTTTATCTTCCTCAGATGTTACGCCTTTCAACAAAATACATTTAACCATATTCAGCAGTTATCCACAATACATATTATCTTTGGCATCGATGTTAAATGCTCACAAATCACAAATGGTTTGGTATAGATATTTTTGGTGGGTATTCTCCAGATTTGTCTTTGTTAATGATATTAGCATTGTCGAATAAACAAAAATAAAATAATATATACAGACTTTTTATATTATACATATTTTAAAGAAACTATTAGTCTCACCCTTACCAAAATTGTGCAAATATTCCATCATCTTCATCCGTGTCCTCATAGCCAGACTGTGACTTCTTCTTAGATTTTCTGCTAATATTACTTCTTTTTCCAAAAAAATCAAGTAACATTTGCTTATTCTCCAATGAGAATGCCCATCGTTCAATGAAAGCATTAGCTTTACCATATAACCTCTTATCAATATATTTCCTGACAATATACTTTTGATATTTTATAGTGACTCCCTTTTCTTCTGCTGGTATGTTCTTATTGGTTATCGTGTAAGGTCCGATACAATATTTATATATATCACTCATATAGTATAGATTGTTGTCTTCTATTAAATGCGTATAAACTTGAGATAATCCTTGTTCATTGAATGGAATATTATTCCCTCCATACCACAATTTCATAGCATTCAATACTTGTGTAATATTGGAATCGTCATGTTTCCACTTAGATGATATTATTGATGTATATTCAAGCAAATTATACCAAAATATTGGTGTCAAGTTGATATTTGGATATTGTTTCAAAAATAAATCTAATATTTGGAAACTTCTTGCCATACTACCATCATTGTAACAATAAGATGACATTACTGCAAGTAATATATCTTCCGTGGGATATATGAGATCATCTTTTGTGAAATTTTTAGCTTCTATGGGGCCATCGAGTTTGATCCCCCAATGTCTATAAACATAACTTTCCATATGGGGAATATTTCTCATATAACCGAATGATTGTATTACGTATTGACCCAAATATGAGACTTTTGTGAGGTCTTGTGACAATTGCGAAACTGTCAAATAATCTAATATTCTATATTTCTTATAATCCCATAATTTAACATCTGCACCACATCTTAAACGTAAATAATTAGTTAAAAAGAATATATTCATCTTTGAAATGTTTGAATTAGAAAGAAATTGTAACACTTCTTGACCTTTACTCAATTGTTTACAGTCAATAAAAAATTTGCACAACAGATTAAGATCATAACTCAACACACCATTTATACTAGTGCATTCTTGTTTGTACCTATTAAATACACGATACAATGTTTCAATGTTTCCATGTGTTCGCAGCTTGACATTCATTGGTACATGGACAATGCATTTATTTAAAAGGATAGAATAATATGGATCATGAAGAGTTATCTGGGAAGGAAGTTCACCAGAAAGCATACGTAAAATTTCAGTTTCTTTTAACTTTTGAAGAGTGGTCAATTGAGTGTTTGTCGGAAGAGACTTGTTGGGTGTTCTTTCAATCGTGGGAAGTTGAAACACATATTGTTTCTTTCTTGATTCAATTAAGGACTTTAAAGTTGTGTTGTAAGAATAAAATCTTAGGAAGTTTTTAGTCAACCTTACATATTTTGAAATATTCATCACTATAAAGTTAAATATCCACTCATAACTCCTAGATTTGGGGGTACCTTTACTTGTTTAAAGTTATTTAATACCTGCGATGAGTTGCATATAATTTTCTGTTTTTCTTCTTATGCACTTTTCAAACGTCTTTAAATTTGAAAACAACCCTTCTAAGATACGATTGGGTCTTTCAAAGACATGAAAGGAACATCAGCAAAGTCTAAAAAAGTCCATTTAATCATATTAGAAGTTATTTCTCTAAAGGAATATATATCATCTTGATCAATCTCTATCTAAAATCTATGTAAAGTAAAGAAGAAATAAAGAGAAAGGAACATTACTGTATATTTAGTGTTGGGAAATCTGATCCTTTATTGAATCCCAATGGTGTCTTAGGTGTCAAATCTGACAATGTGTTAATAGAACTATCATTGGCACTATTCTCGTTACTATTTTTATCCTCGTCATCGTTCATACAATCTTTATTTATGTCATCACTGATCAAATTCAATTCTTCATTCCATTCCATTAATTGGAAAATTAACCCCATATTGGGACTAATATCCTTGGCAATTGATTTCACTCTGTTATATGCATCATTAAGATTCATATTACAATATCGCATAATGTATGCTACCATTAATGAAGCTGATCTAGAGACACCACATTGACAATGAATTAAAATCTTTTTATGTTGTAATGTTGCATTATGCATTATTTCTGTCAATCGTTTCAAATCTTTAACAATCTTGGACCGATGTGACCATTCAACATGGTAATATTCTATCTTTCCATGGAATTCGGGTGGGATTAAATATTGTAAATTTGGAATTTCTTCTGCGACGTTAATAATTAAATCAAAATCTAAGATTTCACTCAATTTAGGTTCAGAATATAAATATATATTAGGTGGAATCACCAATAGTGGACCATTGGGATAAGCATCCTTTGTGTAAACTTCTTCATACATTGTGTTACTGTTCATATCTGAATGCATATTACCGGTAGTCTCCGGAAATATCCATGTAGTCTTACCATTTTGTTGATCATGTAGTTGCTCAAGTGGTATTACTTGTTCTTTCAAAGGAGCAGAATCTTTAAAATTTGTAGTAATAGGGTTAGGTAATGGTGTAGATGTGTCTATCGTTCTGGATCTATTTCTAGAATGTGTTCTTGGAATTTGTGTGTTTACAGAAAGTGATAAAGAATGGTTTCGAGACAAACCAAGTGGAGGATGATTCTCTCTAGATGTCTTATAAGCATTATTATTTGTAGATGTGTGGGTGAATTGTGGCATAGATGGTGATATTTCAGGTGTTTTGGAAATTTGGTTAGAATATATAGAAGCCGCGCTTCTTCTATTTAGAAGTGGTGGTTTTGTTGTTGTTGTTGTGGGTGTTTGCATCGGTATGGGTGTGAAACTATTACTGTTAGAAATTGCCCGTATGGGATTAATAGAATCGTTATTTGGATTTATTGATAGTGATAAATTTTTGGTATTCCTACTCTGTAAAGATTTCATCTGAGTTTCACCTTTATTAAGTTGTAACGAGAGATGTTGTCGTGGTTGGTGTTCATTCATTTCTCCTCTGTTTCTTAATTAAACAAATGGGGTCTTCGTTTACAATATTTCTTAGCACCTGGTCTTCGCTCGTTTTGTATATACACGCTTGTGATTGAGGTAAATTAGCAAATTCCTTCCAACTGAAACGTATTTGGGCAGATATTCTTAATTTAAAAGGTTCGAAACCAAAAGCGAAAAAAAAGGTCTTATACTCTGACGTAGTCACTAATGATGATAGACCTTCTAACACTCTTGAAGTAGAAGTAATATGGTATTTAATCTCAATTAAACGTGATGTATCAAAAACAGTTATTGCTTTGAAATTCCAACGCAGCGAGTGGCCGAAACGGGAAAAAGAATGCCATTTTTGGAAACAGGCTACTATATTTGGAGACAATGACCCTTGCCTAAATAGGAAATATAGTAGAAATACTACCAACAAATGATGATTCCCACTTGGATAGTTGCAATGAAGGGGAGAGTAGTTGTAGGTTGATGGGTATATAGGGTTGTGTGTAGGTGGTTATATACGAGACAGAGGGAATATGCAAAAAAAGAATATATGGAGGATGAGATAGATTTAGTGTTGGAAACTAGAGTAATTCAGTTAATGCTGTAGCGGCTGATGATACTAGGGACTCCCCTTTCCGTCCCGAAATCACAGCAGATTTCTGTACACTTACGGAACGTACACTATCAAAAAATGGGATGGAATATTTCATTGTGCCTCGAAGTACTAACTCGTAATCATGTTTAATTAACTTCCTCCATTTCATATTATCACTTATAGTGGAATTCCCTGGAGAAATAATCTTTAATGAAGTACTTGATGCGGCAAAACGTCTATTAAAAAACCCTCCTGCGAAGGTCAATGGTGTTTCCATTTCATTTATGGAACCCAGAAATAATGCTTCTGTATCTAAAACTGGTTCATTCTTAGCAAAGACATCGATATCAATAGTATCTACTGTAATAGTAAAAATCCCAGGATTAAATGCAGATACAGCAATATCAAATATCAATTCTTCAGCACTGGATATGACATTATCCAATAAAATGATATTGAAATTTTGTAATTCTTTATTAGTGGCAAGTATAAACCCAAATAAGAAGCCAACTGCTAATAATACTAGAACCAACACAATGTAGTACAATATATTTTTAATCTTGGTAAATGCAGATCTCTTGCTAGTAAAATCATGAGGGGAGAAATTAAGTTGATTTCTAGATAGTCTCTTTTTTGCAGCATGTTTCAGAGGTGTAAATTCATTTACGTATCGATAATCATAATAGCCACCACTTCTATTCGTAGGATTATTCTGTTCATTATTATTACCGTTATTATTCTTGCCATAATATGGAAGGTGATTTGGGTCAATGTTGGAGTGAGATCTATAGTAACCAGAATCTTCATAAATACCTTCATCTGCATCTGGATCGAGATCATCATCTTCGTAATCTGAAATTTGAGGACGTGCTTCTAAATCTGATCTATGACTATAATAAAATGTGGAATGAACATCATCCTCGTTAGGTTTCTGTGTATTATCATTATGAAAGTGACTATCACGTCCGTTATTATTAGTATTATAAAGGTGATTAGCGTTGTTCAATATATTTTTTTTAACGACACTATTTTTTTTGGGCACATATGCATTACCATTATATGGCGTTGAATTATAAAGCTCATCTTCATCTTCTTCCTTGATTGCACTTGTATCATGCACATAGTATGTTCCTGGAGACATATTCCAATTATTTGTATTATGACTATCTGAAGATAATCTTTTTGGATCGCCCAATGCATTACTGTATTCCTCCTTTCTGGGACCACGCATGCCCATGTTATAATTATTTTGGTGTTCCATGGTGTCAACTCCATTTAAGTCGTCACTTTGTTCTATATAATCTTCCAAATTGACATTGTCAGGAACACCAGAGTAACGTCTTAATGGAGTTCCTGTACTATCAAAAATTTTAGATACAGTGGTTCTTAACACTCTTTTATTTTCAATATTTCGGCTAGTGCTATCACCTGCGGCATTATCCCCATTAATCAGTACATTTGAAGATGGAATTTTCATCATTGACTGCTTGTGTACAGACCCAACAGGCACATTGCTTCCATTCCCATGGGCAAACTTATTTAATGATAATGTACTCATTCTTTTATCAGGAGATCTATTTTGATGTTGTTCAATAATATATGATCTCACTGACTGAATATCATTTTGTCTTTCTTGTTTATTGGTTGATCGCATACTTGGAATATCATCAGCGTGCATGGATCCATAGTTATTGTTCAAGGAATACAGATTAGAGTTCGTATTATTATTATTATTATTATTATTATTATTATTATTATTATTATTATTGCCATTGGGGGGTATCTTCATATTGGCGTTATGATCATCGTTAATGCTGTTTTCCAGAAGAGAATCATTTGTATTCAAGTCATTTGAAGTTAAGAGATTACTTGGATTTGCTTCAGTATTTAAAGTTGAAGTAGCATTTACAGTAGCATTTGGTAAATTATGCAATTTAGGATTTTGTTGTGGATGTGAAGATGAACCATACACTGAAGAATGACTTAATATACCTCCAGTACTAGTATGTCTAGTATTTTTCAATCTATTTACTAATTTTTTGTTTGGGTTAAGTAAAGGAACACTCATCTTGGTTGATATTCCAGGTCCTTTCCCATTGCTTAAACCATCATACATTTCATAAGGATGTGTTGTAGAATTTGGATCATTATTTGCAGCCACAGCCATATTACTAGCATTTGGGAAAATTAAATTCTTAGTAGAATTTGCTGCAGATTCATAAACAAATGTTTCTTCAGAATCACTAACTTCATTTTCACCCACAGCTGTGGCCAATCTTGCAGCAAAAAAATCAGTTTTCTTTGATTTTTGACCATTTGTCTCGTCATCAGGGGCATTCATATCATTCAACGTGTCTTTCTCTTTGGCCTTGTTTGAACCTTCTTGTTGTTCATCATGAGGGATAACTCTTTTCTCTAGAGGATTTACATCTTTAATGTCTTTTCTTATTAATGAGACAATTTCCTTTTTCTCGTTTGTGTTACTGTGTGCATTGTTATTATCTGCAGATGTGGTGGTTTTCTCATTGTATGTAGCCTCTTCATTTTTGTTTTCATTTAGTAACAAATCTCTTGAATTCATGGAAGCCATTACTGGTCTTTCAATAATTTTACTCACAGGTCTTGGATCAATTGATTTCACTACTGATTTTAATTCTGGATGTATCATCTCATCTCCCTCTAAACCATTATTTTTACTTATTTGGAAAAGACCCTTTTCATTAGTCACCTCATTTGGATCCAGGACATTTGGTCTCAACGATATTGGAGTTCTTTGATCTTTAATTCTATCTTCTATTAAATTTTCAGAAGATCCATTAATATCAGTATGCATGGTGGTATTAGTAGTAGAAGAAATTGTAGTTTCTGGATTAATATTATTTAATTTATCTTGTGAATCCACTAATAATGAACTTTTTTTATTTTTTAAAAGAATACTATTCATATGAGACGGTATATGTAATGGATTATTATCGATTAGACTATTTGTAGAAGATTCTTTTGAAGATGTAGTAATTATTGGTGGTCTAGTTAAACTTGTAGTGTCTATATCTTCAGTACCTTTCGGTATGCCTGATAAATCTTGTAATTGTGGGAGGGTGTTGTGGTCAATATCCTCCTTTATGAATCCCATGGTAGGAGAATGTTCAATTTCATATGTTGCGGAATCAATTTTTTTAAGTATAGGTACGGTTTCAATTGGTTCATATTCTTCATTCCCACCACTGACTATGGGAGCCAATATGTTACTTGTCACATCAGTAACGTTATTTGTTGATGGTAAAATGGTGGCAGGCTCTGTATTGACAGTTTCTGCCTCCACAATAAAAGTTTTCAATTTATCTTTATTTTCTATATTCTTGGCGTCTAATTTGGTAACATCTTTTGTATCTTGAGGATCTTGTATGGTTGACGGATGTGGTTGTACTGAGACCATTTTGTATCAGGAAACGTGGTGTTTATCTTGTTTCTGGTAATATGAATTCTACAGATATGTGTAATAAACTATATTATGTTGAATTGATTGTACTTGGAATGGAATATCCGATTATTTCAAAGCGTTCAATATCTAATGATGAAGGGCAATAGCAGTTAAAAAAAGCAAAACTAGTAACCTTCTTCTTACAAAGGTTCTGTAACTTAACACAGGTCTAAATATGAACGTTAACTTCTTATACCTTGCTTGAATCACTAACCGTTACTACTTACCAACTGTGTTTTAACCACTTGATCCTCCCATGTTAAACAGCCATAAGCAAAAAATCAAGTTAACAGAATTTTACAGAGTGTCAATTATGAACCCTAGGGTTGTAAAAGACAAACAGTTAGGGCTTGTGTAAAAACCGAATTTGAACCCTAGGGCTATAACACACAAACCCTAATTTCTTCCCCCCACTTTTTCTCAACAAATCAACGTCGCCTAAATTTGAAAAGCCCGAAATTTGGCATTGCAAATTGTATATAAAAAGGGCGGTTGTGTCAAGTTTTGAGGAACGGTTTCTTGCAACTCTGGAAGTCGCTAGTTTGCGGAAAATCACCAGTTTAAGCTACACACAAAACGCGTATAAATATGGCTGCTATTTCAATCCCTGTTGGAGAGGTTGAAAAACCTGTTACACAACCATTTTTCACAGATATTTTTAAAGATACAAATGATCTTTTAACTAAAGATTTTTATCATACTAATCCATTATCTCTTGATATTCAAAGTGTCGCCACAAATGGTGTTAATTTCACCGTGAAGGCTAAACAAGAAGTTCCTGATGGTCCATTGGTGACTAATTTGGAAACTAAAATGAGTGATTTGAAAAATGGATTGATTTTAACACAAGGTTGGACTAATGATAATAGATTAAATACAAAATTACAATTAGATAGAATTACTCCAGGGTTGACTACTGAATTAAATACTGCTTTTAACCCAAATACGATTTTTCAAAAGAGAACGGAGGAGGAAAAATTAAGAACTGTGGGGGGTGGTGAAGTAGTAGATTTAAATATTAAATTTGTACAACCTTATTTTAATGCTAGAGGTGTCTTTAATTTTGTTTATGGTGGTGTACCTAAATTTGTGGGTGATTTTACCACATCATATGAAAATATTGTGATGGGGACCCAAATCGGATATAATATTACACGTGGATCGATTTCAAATTATGCTTTAGCTTTAGCCTATAAACAAGCAGATTATTCTTTGGGTGTACAATTAGATGATAAAAAAATTGCTGCTGTGTCATTTAGTCAACAAGTTAACAAGAATTTGACTTTGGGTTCTAGAGCAATTTTGAACCCAGAGGTAAACCTTTCAAAAGTTAATGTGGAAGTGGTCACGAGATACACTCCAGACGCTAATACCCAAATTAAAGCTAAATTATCAGATTTAGGTACTCTATCTCTTGGTTACAAACAATTATTAAGACCTGGAATCACATTAGGTGTTGGTGCCTCTGCTAATGCTATGAAATTAAATGAACCAGTTCATAAAATCGGTTGGTCTCTATCTTTTAACTTATAACCCTTTCGCCCTATCGTATATATTTAATTAAATATGTTTAAAGCTATATACATGCAAAGCCAGGTAATTTCAATCTATCCACTATTAAATTAGTTTCAAACATGGTTATAAATTCTAAATCAGTTTCACCTTTCATCCCTCCAGAAAATATCCCATATTCTTGATATATTCCAGCAATGGACCAACCTTGTAATAATTTCCGTATTATCCCGACAACAACACCAACGCGATGCTTACCTTTATTTGAATGAATTAAGATTGGATAATTATCAACATTTAATATTATATGTAAGATTTTATCTATCTTTTCTTGTGTTCCAGGTTCATTACATGTCTCCATCTCTATGTGAATAAAAGTGATCCCCTCTTGTTTAAGAAATGTTACATATTCATCTGAAGTGGTTTCTTTATCTCCAACATATATCACTGTTCGCAGATTTAAACATTCTTTAATAAAACTATAATTTATGGGCATGGGATATCCGGAACGGTAAAGAGATACATCCGTGGAAACCACAGGAGAGAAATTCAATGGTGGTATATAATGTGTGGTGTTCATACGGGATTGTTGTGTCGTTGTGTCAAGATATCTAAATGTTCAGTGATGATTGCCAGCGGTTTTAAAATGTGATTTAATATTTTTTTTCCAAATTTGGATCATGTGATCTGGCGCGGTTTCCCGATCAGGACGCATTACCCTTTTGGGAAAACCGTCAATAAATTAAAAATTGATGTTTCAAAAAACAGCAAAATTGCAGTAATAAATTATTAAAATTTGACGTTGTTGCCCATTGAGTTAAAGCATTGAAGGGGGGTTGATATAGTTGGTTGAATCCCTTGCATTGATAATATCATATTAATTCATATAACCAACCATGTCATTCATAAAATTGTTGAATGAAAGAGACCTTCCTAAATTACAGAGTACTACTACAACTTCGACTTCGAGTGTGTCATCTGTTGTTTCAAGTGTAACATCTGCTATTTCGAATGCTGTTTCATCCAATCCAGATTCTAGTATCACTTCTCGTGTTAGTACCACTGTTAGCACCAGTTCTTCCAGCAGTTCCATCCCGGTAGCGGTGTCTACTATTTATGTATCAGAGATTATACCTCCTTCGGGGAAGAAAAATCCATTCATTTATCATGCGGATACAACACCAGATGGGACTGTATTTATTGCAGTTGGGGCAGTGGTTGGTTTCATATTCTTAGCCATGCTTATATGGTGGTCAATTACTACTTTCATATCATATAGAAATACAAAGGAGGCTAATCATTTATTAAATCAACAAAATTATTATATCCTCGAGAAGCAACCATTGACAAGTGATAAACATGATAATAATGGTGCTAGAATCATCTCTGATTCATCATCAATGGGGAAAAGTACCTCTGATTCATATGAAATGGATGAAAAATATGTCTATGGGGACCATGAAGATTTAGAGTTTGGGCTACATGATGAGAATGGATCTCAACAACAACCATTTAATGTCATTCAACCAGATAATAATTACAGACAATCATTATTTATTTCTCCCACATGGCAAATGGCCCAAAAGAGATCCCAAGACGTGTATCAGACACCAAGAAGAAACTCAGCGGTGTCCACATTTGACAGACCACCATTAACTGCGTCCCCGGAGAGAAAGAAGAAGTCACGTCACAACCGTAATCATTCCACTTTGGGACTTCTCTCTGCGTCACCATCAAAATCTCAAATTGATCTTCCTTCCACAAGAAACCACCGCAAATCTGCCTCTGTGTATTTGGACGACATGTTAGCAGACAATCTTGACGCTCAGTGATATTTTAACTGTAATGAATAAATAAATATATGTAGTACTTATATATTTGATATGGATATTCTTTATATTTTTCGATATTTGAAGATTTTTCACAAGATCGAATTTAATGTGTAAATGGCAGGAAACTACTAAGGAAAGTTATAATTTTTTGTTCTACAGCACAACAGTCCACATTGAAAAGCTGCCACTGGAGGAGATGTCGCCAACTCCAATTTCTAGAGATTCTTCCTTGCCCCCATTAACTGTTTACACTATTGATGATCCACCATTAGTTCCAGAACCAGAACCGTTCATTGAAGTGGGTAAATATGATAGTAATACACCTATTGCTATTGATTTTGGTGCATACAATTTAAGAGCTGGTTATGCAGGTTTGTCAACACCAAATTTTGTGTTCCCAACCAGGTTGACTAGACACCGTGATAGAAAATTGAGTAAAACTTTCACTTTTGTTGGGAATAATACAAGATTGGATCAAACTGTTAGATCTCAATCAAAATCTCCCTTTGATGGTAATATTATCACTAATTGGGATTACGTAGAGGATATTTTAGAATACACATTTCATCATTTGGGTGTCATGCCAAATAGCGGGATACCAAACCCTTTAGTTATTAATGAAAGATTAGCATGTTTACAATCACAGAGACAAAATTGGTATCAATTATTATTTGAAACTTTTAATTTATCGAAAGTGGCCTTTGGGGTGGATTCCTTGTTTGGTTATTATGCTAATAACCCACAGGGTAATACAGCTGGTATTGTCATTAATTGTGGTCATGAGGAGACTGATGTTATTCCCGTGGTTCAAGGTCGCGGTATTTTAACTGAATGTAAGAGAATTAATTGGGGTGGCAGACATTCTAGTGAATTCTTAACTGATATTTTAACATTAAAATATCCATATTTCCCATCTAAATTATCTGGATTCCAATATGAATACATGTATCAAAATTTTTGTTATGTGTCTGGTAATTATACTAAAGATATTGAAAATTATTTAACTTTGGATAAATTAGAAGATAAGAATATTGTCCTTGAAGTACCCTTTACTGAAGTGTTACATCCAAAGAAAACTGAAGAAGAATTAAAGAAACAGGCTGAAAAGAGGAAAGAAACTGGAAAACGATTACAAGAACAAGCAAAACAAAAGAGAATGGAAAGATTAGTTCAAAAGACTGAAGAATATGAATATTTCTCTCGCGTCAGAGAACAACTTGTAGATCAACCAAAGAAAAATGTTATTTCTGTTTTACAAAATGCTGGATTTGATGATGAAGCAGATTTTAAGAAATATATGTCTAATCTGGAAAAATCTTTGAAAAGGGCACAAATTTTGGAAGCCGATGAACATGACGATCATGATGAAACTGAAAATAAATTTGACCTTGTTGATATACCTGATGCAGATTTGAATGAGGAACAAATTAAAGAAAAGAGGAAACAAAAATTCCTTAAAGCTAGTTATGATGCAAGACAAAAAGCCAAAGAAGAAAAAGCCCGTATTGCTAAATTGGAAGAAGAAGCAAGAATTAAAGATCAAGAATGGCGTGAAACGAATTTAAGTAGTTGGATTAAGGACAAGCGAGTAAAATTAAATACATTAATTAAAAAGAGAAAGGATAAATTAAAATTAAGAGATGAAATGAAAGATCGTAAATCTCAAGTAGCACAAAATAGAATGAAAAATTTAGCCAATTTGGCAGAAGATAGCCCACGTTCAAAAAGGAATAGACATCAAGCTTCAATAGATAATGATCCAAATGATACCTTTGGTGCTAATGATGAAGATTGGGAAGTTTATAATGATATTACTCAAAATCCAGAAGCCTTTGATGAATTATTAGAAGATGAATATAAAGAGATTGTGGAATTGGAGGGGAAATTACTAGAATATGATCCAAATTTCACAGAAGAGGATACCTTGGATGCTCAGTATGATTGGAGAAATTCCGTTTACCATTTATTCTTAAGAGGGCCCAGACCTCATGATAGTGAAGATCCACATCAGCAACATCAAATGCATCTTAACGTGGAACGTATTAGAATACCGGAAATCTTATTTGAACCAACAATTGGTGGACAAGATCAAGCTGGTATCTCTGAGTTATGTGAAACTATAGTGACCAAAAAATTTGGCTCTAAACCAAGTCAATTAAGTGATGTCGCTTTAAATATGTGTAAAAACATTTGGTTAACAGGTGGTAATGCCCAAATTCCAAATATGAAACAAAGAATAGTTAATGAATTCACTAGTTTTCTACCGACAGAAACCAGTGTTGGGGTTCATGTCAGTGAACATCCTTCATTAGATGCGTGGAGGGGTATGTCTACATTTGCTCATAGCGAAGCTGCATTTAATGATGCTGCAATTACAAAACATGAATATGAGGAATTTGGTCCTGAATATATTATAGAACATAAATTAGGAAACGTGAAATATTTTGAATGAGTTAAATATATTTCTAAACCACTCCTATATAGATTACATAAAAGACATTTCTATACGACATGATGAATGATATTTTTTATTTTCAACGTTTTCTGTTGTAATTATAATATACAATGACTTTTTACTTAATATATGATTTATATTGATTGATATGTGTTAAAGGTATCTATTTGGTAGCCTTTGGATTCTTACCCTTCTTTAATAAATGTATTTTCTTGGATTTTTCAATATATTTAGAATCAGCTTCTTCATCGAAATTAGCGAAATCAGCATGGATAATACCTTCTTCAGCCGCTTCTTGTCTAGCAGCCATTTCCTTTTCTCTTGGAGAAGCTTGGTTATCATCATGTGGAGATGGACCAATCTTTTGGAATTTAGCAACAAAGAAACCATCAACATTATATGTATGTGGATAATATCTTCTAGTTAATTTAACACTTGGATGAAATTTCTTACCTCTATAACTTGTAAAACCTTCTTTACCAATTAACAATCCAGAATCCACAAGTTTAACATTTGGTCTCTTTCTTAAAGCATAATCAACAACTGCTTCATCTTCTTCCACAGCAACAGAACAAGTAGAATAGACAATAACACCACCTTTCTTAGAATTACAATCAACAGAATCAATAGCCGATAGAAGTAATTGTTTTTGTAAATGTGGAATTTGAATGAAATCCTTTTCTGTACGAGAAACTTTAACAGATTGATCCTTACCAATAACACCGGTACCAGAACATGGGGCATCTAATAAGATTCTATCAAACCCACCAATGACCTTTGGGAATTCACGAGCATCGTAGTTACAAACAATAGTGTTAGTACAACCTAGACGATGAATATTAGCAATCAAAGATTTAGTTCTGTTCTTGTTAGCATCATTAGCGAAAATACAACCGGTGTTCTTCATTAAAGCAGAGATATAAGTAGTCTTACCACCTGGGGCGGCAGCCATGTCTAGAATACGTTCATTTTCTTGTGGATCTAAAGCAATAACTGGAAGGAAAGAAGAGGCAGCTTGTAAAATATAGTGACCTGCTAAATATTCTGGGGTAGCACCAATTGGGACTTGAGAATCGAAAATTTGTAAACCAACTTTAGTCCAGTTACCAATTGGTTGTAAGTTGACACCTCTGTTAACTAAAGATTGAGCCAAATCTCTTCTTCTGGTCTTTAAAGTGTTTGTTCTGATAGTGATAGGTCTAGCAACTTCATTGGCCTCAAAAAATTCCAAAGCTTCAGATGGGGAGAAAAGGTTAAATAATTTTTCAGCTAATAATGGAGTGTAACCGAAATATTCACAAATATCCTTCAATAATCTATCAACATATTCGGCTCTAGATCTACCTTCAGCACCTAAATGTTTGAAATCTTCTAACACTTTAACAATTTCAATAATACGGGTTCTAATGGCAGTCAAATTTGGAGTTTCACCAGCTAAAGCCTCTTCTTCCTCAGCAGTTGGTAAAATATCAGCTCTTGGTTGAACTTGATGAGATTGTAACAATTCAGCTTCGGCTTCTTCTGCTTCTTCGGCTTCCTCTTCATCTAATCTCTTAGAAAGATATTCCATATTAGCTGCATTTAATTCTTCTAACTCTTCTTCATCTTGACTTTCTTCATCGGAGAACATTGGTTTGACATGAACATCATCATCTTCATCATTTTCATATTCTTGTTCTAAATCAAATTCATCTTGTAAATCTTCTTCCTTTTCTTCTTCATCATCATCGAACAAAGATTTCTTAGCATTAGATAATTCTTCTAAATCAACTTCTGGTAATTCATCTTCTTTATCTTCGTGTTTTTCTTCCTTCTTTGCCTTCTTCACCACTTTCTTACTACTCTTTTCGATGGAGTCATCATGAGCTGGACGGCTCTTCTTCTTATTTTGTTTTTGTAATTCTCTTTCTTCTTGTCTCTTTTGTTTTCTTTCCTTCTTAGCTTGAAATTCTTCAAAAGAAGGGGGATCAACTTGCTTATTCTTATGACGTCTGGAACCCATTTTTAGCTATCTCGTTGTGATACTACCTTATTCCAAATGGGAAACGCTATGATTACAACTAATATTATTCTATATTAATTAAATTTTGCGATGAGATGAGATGAGCTTTAAATTTTCAAATTCGCAATACAAAAAAATTTTCCATCACTGCGAACGATCTCAAAACGTATAATAAAGAAAGTATTGACATAAATCAAAGTCATCGCTTATTGCAACTGTCGTTATTCGATTGATATCATCATTAACTTAACTGTGAAAAGAACCGGTTGTTTAAATAATGGATACTCATAGACATATTTGTTGGGATCAACATGTGCTGATTACATTACCTTCTGAAAAATCTAAAATTGCAGAATTAAGACCAGATGGTACCATCTCTCTAGGTAAATTTGGCGCCTTCCATGTTAACGATGTGGTTGGTTATCCATTAGGTACTAAATTTGAAATATACTATGATGAAGAAACTGAACAATGGAATGAAACTGAAAAGAAATTGAAAGGTGGTAAAGAAAAGAATCGTACTCCAGTTGGGAAGGTTAGAGTTATGACTCAAGAGAGAGAATCTACCCCCAATGATGAGGAGGTGGATGATGATTTACCTGCTGATACTGTCGATGTGAATGCATTCAACGTAACAAGTAGTGAAAGTAATAAAAATTTGATTAATATAGGGAATGATATTCAAAAGTTGAGTACCGAAGATATTGAACAATTAAAACAAAAGAGTGTAACCAGTAAAGAAATTATTAGTCAAATTATTAAATCTCATGGATCCTTCGATAAGAAAACTGTTCATTCTCAGGCTAAATATTTGAAAAGAAAACAGAAAAAATTTGATAAAAACTTTACCATTGAATATTTAGATGGATCTGCTTTATTACAATATCTTACTGATAAAAATGATATTCAACGTATCATGGATATGTCTGAAGAAACTATGGGTATGTTACTAAATTTGGGGAATATTAGATCAAATGGTAATTATCTTTGTATGGACGAAACTGGTGGGTTATTAATATATTTTATGATGGAAAGAATGTTTGGCGGTATTGAAGATGGTGACGATGATAAGAGAGGTAAAATTGTGGTGTTACATGAAAATGAACATGTTAACCTCGATCTTTTAAAATTCTCAAATTATTCTGAAGAATTTATCAGTAAACATATTATAACAATTCCATTATTAGATTTCTTTGAACCTTTAACCAAAGAGGATATTGAATCTAGATTCACCCCATTACCAAAGGAAGAAGTTTATGAATTAAAGGCTAGTAAGAAGAATTCATACTATCGTAAATTGAAATGGCAAAAATTACAATTTGAATTATTAAAATATATCAATGAAATTAAATATGATGGTATGATTCTTGCCACTACATTACATTTACCCGATTTAGTGAAAAGGTTAGCTGATTACGTGCATGGGTCTAGACCTATCATATGTTATAGTCAATTTAAGGAAGTGTTATTAGAATTGTCTCATTCATTATATGATGATTTAAGATTCTTGGCTCCAACAATTTTAGAAACACGTTGTCGTCCATATCAAACCATACGAGGTAAATTACATCCATTGATGACCATAAGAGGTGGTGGTGGTTATTTAATGACATGCCATCGTGTCATTCCAGTTGATCCAACCACCATTCCAACTCCACAGCGTGAAACCACACCAAATGCATAAAGAGATGATTTTAAGTTCTTCCCTTTCTAATTTTTTTCTTATATTTGTTTAAAAATGCACTTTATTTATTGTATAATTAATTGTCCATAATTTTGGATTATATATTTCAATTTTTGTGTAAATCCATACACACATCTTAACTTACCATTGGAGTCAAATTTGATCCCAAGGGACCATTGTTCATTTGGATGAGTATTATTGTACTGAGTTACCCCCTTTTTAATAAAATTGAATTGGTGATATGAACCCAATTCATAAACAAATGAATTAATATGAGGTAACCAACAATGAATCAAATTTTCATAAAATTCTAAATCACCAATTAAAGCTAGGTGTGGTTCATATTTTTGTACTGAGGTTTCGACGTCACTATTAAAAGATTGTCGAGGGATATATGGTGGGTTACAAGTCAAAATATCGATTTTATCCTCTCCATTCAACAAAGATGATACTTTGTTAGGGTTTAAAATATCCATTTGACAAATATGAAAGTTTTTAAGTCTTTGTAGTCTATTATATACAAGGTTACGTTGTGTCAACCCTAAAGCAAATGGAGATATATCAATAGCAGTGATATCAGGAGAAATGCTTGGATCTTTGCAAAGCATTTTCAGTAATAATAGAGGAATACATCCAGACCCAGTACATAAATCAACCAATTTCAATTTTTTGAGTGGTTGATTATTCGCCTTAACCTTCTGCAAAATACGAGCACCTAAATCATAAACCCATTCTTCAGTTTCCCATCTCGGAATTAAAACTTTAGGACGGGACAAAATTCTCAAAGATCCAAAGGGCTGCCATCCTATCAAATATTGTAATGGAACGTCATTGAGTCTCCAGTGACATAGTCTAACCCATTGAGATATTATATTGGGGTGAAAGGGGGACTTTGACCTTCCCATGGATCGAAATGTCTTACTTTGGCAATGTTCCCATAACCAACTCATTTCTTTGCCAGAACTGGCAGATTTCATTACACTACCCCATAGTGACCTTACCAATGTACCTGACCTCACTCTGGGCATGTTACACCCTTCTTCTTATACCAGTTTGGGATGTATTCCTTCAATAAAAGTTCCAATAAATTCAGTATAAAAAATATCCTTGGCGGCTAAAAAAAGTGCAAAGGTTACCCGCAAAATGCATTTGGTAGCGCCGCTGGAAATGCAAAATTTCACGTGACTTTTGGAATTTTTTTTTTCTTTCTTTTTTTTTTTCTTTGAATTTCTTTTTGTTTCGATGACTTTTGAAGAAAATTTCAAAATGGCAAATTGTATAAAAAGTACTAAGCAGTGGAATATTGGCACTTTAATATTACATCAAACAAGACACTAGCTTTTAGGTATTAACCAGATCAACGGAAGAAGCTTTAAATTTACATATACATAAAGAAGAATGGTCGCTGAAACTAAATTATATGATATCCTTGGTGTGTCTCCAGGTGCTTCTGACACCGAGATCAAGAAAGCTTATAGAAAGATGGCTTTAAGGTATCATCCGGATAAGAATCCCTCTGAAGAAGCTGCTGAAAAATTTAAAGAAGCTTCTTCTGCTTATGAAGTTTTATCAGATTCTGAAAAGAGAAGTTTATATGATCAATTTGGTTCTGAAGGTTTGAATGGTGGTGGTCCAGGTGGTATGGGTGGTTTTGGTTTTGGTGATGATATTTTCTCTCAATTCTTTGGTGGTGCGGGTGGTCCACAAAGACCAAGAGGTCCACAACGTGGTCGTGATATTAGACATGAAATTAATGTCACTTTAGAGGAATTATACAAGGGTAAAACATCAAAATTGGCCTTAAATAAACAAATCTTATGTAAGACTTGTGAAGGTCGTGGTGGTAAGAAGGGTGCTGTGAAGAAATGTTCTTCTTGTAATGGTCAAGGTATTAAATTTGTCACTAGACAAATGGGTCCAATGATTCAAAGATTCCAAGCCGAATGTGATGTTTGTCATGGTTCTGGTGATATTATTGATGAAAAGGATAAGTGTAAGAGTTGTAATGGTAAGAAAATTGCTAATGAAAGAAAAATATTGGAAGTTCATATTAATCCAGGTATGAAAAATGGTGAAAAAGTTGTCTTCAAAGGGGAAGCTGATCAAGCACCAGATGTTATTCCAGGTGATGTTGTCTTTGTCATTCATGAAGTACCACATAAATTATTTCAAAGATCTGGTGATAATTTAATTTATCATGCAGAGATTGATTTATTAACTTCTATTGCAGGTGGTGAATTCTTAGTACCACATGTTTCTGGTGATTGGTTAAAAGTGGCTATTGTTCCAGGTGAAGTTATTTCACCAGATTCAAGTAAAGTTATTGAAGGTAAAGGTATGCCAATACCTAAATATGGTGGTCATGGTAATTTAATTATTAAATTTACTGTTAAATTCCCAACTAATCATTTCAGTGATGAAGATACACTAAAGAAATTAGAATCGATTTTACCAAAGAGACCAGAATTACCCACTGTACCAAAGGGTGCACATGTTGAAGAATGTGTTCTTGCTGAATATGATCCAAGTAAATATGAATCTCGTCGTGGTGGTGCTGGACAAAGTTATGATTCTGATGATGAGGAAGGTCATGCTCATGGTGGTGAAGGGGTTCAATGTGCATCTCAGTAGATGATTTGATGCTTGCATAGGATAAATTAAAAAAAAACTGTATATTAATATTTCTTTTGATAAATTTTAAACATATATAAATACGCCTGCCTATATAATAATTTAAAACATAGGAAACACTAAAAGGGAGATGAGACGAAAGATGAATATTTGAATGAGTGTTATTTTATATTAAATATGCGTTACTGTATTAAATAAAAGAATGCAAAATAAATAGTCTATATAGATAATGTTCATGATTTTTCCTTTTCTATTATTACATCTTCATCATCCTGTGATAAATCATTCTTTGAGGTTAATTCTTGTTGTTTTAAATCAAGACGATATTGTCTATTTGCTCTCCATTTCATACCATAAATCATTGGAATAAAAGTTAAGAAATTAGCACATAATAAAACAGCAGTAAGGAATGAAAATGTCCCACCAACAGTCATTGCTTCTTTCATCTTCGCAAAGCAACCCATAAAGACTGTAGATAATGAACAACGAACAAAATTGAAACAACTTGATGCCGTTGAGGATTTCCCCGGGTATAAATCGACTAATAAAGTGGTCATTGTAGATAATGTACTCATTGCACAATATGATGATACACATGATGTGATTAGAGCGGCGGAAATATGCCAACCTTGATCCACAGACCACCCAAATAAAATAAATGATACCACAGCAATGAAGTTTTGTGGTAAGACACACATTAATCTAACACGGAATGTATTGAACACAGTGTCTTGGGGGATAATACCTTCTGCTTTATCCTTTTCAAATTTGGCCAAGGCACGTTTATAATACATATCAATAATTTTACCAGTGAAGAAAGAACCACAAAGACCACCGATCCCCGCTGGTAAATAACAAACACCAATGATAGTTAAAGAATAATTGTATGGAGCAATGGATAATTGGTTTGCAATGGATGAAAGCATTAAAGTCCACATAGCGAATTGCATACCCGCGGGGAATAAAGATAAGATAATTTCAGGTTGTGCAGTGATTTTCAATGCACCGGTTAAATCAATAGTTGGGACATTTGGATCTAATGTTTCATAATCTGGATGATCATAATGGAATCTACGTTGAACCGCAGGAATTAAGAAAATTGGATTCTTGTTAATTAGTCTCTTTGGTTTAATTGATAAGTTACCGACTAAAGTACGTTTAGTCTCGGGTAATAACCAAAACGCGACAAGCATAGAGGTACCACACCCGATGGTTAAGAACCAGAAAATAGCTCTCCAATCCCATCTTGCAGCGATAACAGCACCAATCAAGGGACCGATCCCTTGACCTATAAGGACAAACCCGGAAGTGGCACCAACAAAAGTACCTCTTTCATGTTTTAACGTATAATCACCGACAACACCTGAAGAGATGGCGATTGTGGGTGAAATACCAATGGATTGAATACATCTTAAAAACACAATAACACCATAAGATGGAGCATTAGCTAACCCAATTGACGCGACAACATAAACAAGCATCCCCAATAGGATAACAGGTCTTCTACCATAAACGTCAGCCATCCCACCGGAGAAAGTTGGAGCAATCCCTTGAAATAAAAGATACACCACGACTGTGACGTTAACTTTATCTTCATCTAAATCGAATTGTTTTTCTAATTGTCTTAATGCAGGATAATAAATAGGAGACCCCAAAGATGACCAAAACCCACACATAGTTAATACAGCCACCATCCCCCATTTCATTGGATATGATAATAATGTGTATGGTGCAGTAGTGACTTCATGTGGTGCATGTTCATCATTACCACTTTCAGAATCTGAAAATTGATCTGATACTTCTCTTGTGGTGGTACGAGAAATATTAGATTTATGTGAATGTAAAGCTGTTTGTGTATTTGTGTTTGTTATATCATTTGAATCTTCTTTATTCATATGATATGGACGTGGATGCATTAGATTACTCTCTGAAGAATTTGTAGAATCAGAATATAGATCCTGACTTGAATTGACGTGCACCATAATTTGTATGTGGTGGTGAGTCTTATGGGGAGGTTAAGAGACTACAAACACTAAGGGATGGGGATATACATGTAAGTATAAACACAACTATATATAGTATAAGTATAAGTATAAGTATAATAAACACAGCGTCATCGCAGCAAAATTTTTCACAGAGTCATCTTCGCGAGATCCCGGGCTCGAGACAGGAAGGAAAAAGGCGGGAAATGTGTCACTGCGGGACGGAACGGAAGAAACCGGAGGATGCTGGGACGGGCCGGGGCAGGCCGGAACAGGGTTGCCCAAAGGGGAAACCTCGGCCGTTCGACGCGTTCCGAGGGGGTCCGAGCTGGTCCGAGGCTGTTCCGGCGGATCGCGTGACTTCCACGTGACTCCCGGGTCCTTTCTGAACTCTCACTTTAAATATGAAATATTGCTATACATGGTATTTGATTCCCAGATGACTAGTTGCCCTGAGACACTTACACGCACAGAACAAGCACGTAATGGCCACTCCTGCTAATTTATACCCAGGTCTTAATGATTTGGTGGATGTCCTAGAAGAAACTCCATTGGAAGTAACGAAATATTTCACTCTATTACATGAAATTGATGCCAAATGTATACATATCTTACCCCATTTAAATAAATCCATAGATGCATTATTTAATGAAAATGAGTCCAGTGTAGCCACATTACAAGAAATTAACCCTCTGTTAGAAGAATTAATGCCCTCATTGGAAGAGAAAATGCATGTTTCGTCTATTATGTGTGAAATTATTGATAAATTAAACAAGAGATTGGATTTAGCTTATGAAGTGACAATACGAAACGATGAAATTCCACCAAATGTAAGGTTGGGGAAAGATAATCATCCTGCCATGCATTTACATTATGAATTGACACAATCTTTATTGAATCCTTCACATGGTAAAAATGTTAGATCTGCACAGACGGCAAAGAGTGAATCTAGACGTGAGGCAATGTTAGCTAATAAGAAGGAGAAAACGGGGGGACCTACTACTACTACTACTACTACTACTACCAATGCCACTACCTCAACGGAGGCTACTCCAAGTGTACAGGCGAAAAGATCCAATTCATCACAACAACAAACTAATAATAACAACACAACTGCACCACAGAGAAAGAGAAGGAAGAAACAACAAAATACTACCACCGGTAGCACAAACACTACAGCCACTGCAACAAAGGCTGCAACTCCAGTACCCCGTGTCAATGAATACGGTGAACCTGTCTACTGTTATTGTAATCAAGTGGCATACGGTGAAATGGTGGGTTGTGACGGTGAGAATTGTGAATTGGAATGGTTCCATCTTCCTTGTATTGGTCTAACCACCTTGCCAAAGGGTAAATGGTATTGTGATAGTTGTAAATCGAAACTACATTCATAATCTTTATGTATACTTTATATGTTGTTTTATATATAATGTTGTTTACGCAATGAAGGAAATTTCATGCTGCAAGATTTATCATTTCACATATAATACAACCACCCAAAAAAATACAAACAAACAAAACCCACAAAACATACAAGAAACACTGGGTCAAGATGATGAAAGTACAGTCAAATAACATTAGAGAATATAATTTGGTTGTTGTAGGTGGTGGTGGTGTTGGTAAATCCGCATTGACTATTAAATTGACTCAATCAAGATTTGTCGATGAATATGACCCAACCATTGAAGATTCATATAGAAAACAAGTAGTAATTGATGACCAAGTGACAGTGATGGATATCTTAGATACTGCGGGACAAGAAGAGTACTCGGCAATGAGAGAACAATATATGCGTACGGGGGAAGGGTTTTTGCTTGTTTATTCTTCTACTAGTAAAAATTCATTTGATGAATTGGCATCATATTATCATCAAATTCAAAGGGTGAAAGACACAGAATATGTGCCAATTGTCGTGGTGGGGAATAAGATTGATCTTGTCGATGAAAGACAAGTTATGTTTGATCAAGCTGCTCAATTTGCTAAAGAAATTAATGCCCCTTTCTTTGAAACTTCTGCTAAAAATGGGATTAATGTCGAAGAAGCATTTTATTGTTTAATTAGACTGATTAGAGATAATGGTGGACAATTTAATAAAGAGAATTTGGAGAATAATAATTTGGTTCAAATTCCTATTTTGAAGACTCAATATACATCAAGTCTGACTAAAGAAACATTCTTACCAAAACAATTTTCTACTTCACAAGATAATCATGGTACAACTTTGAATGATAAACCCCACCTTGATCATGTGGATTCTGTGTTATTCTCATCCAACTTGTCCTATTCACACCAACAAGAAACCACCTCCAAAAACACCACCACTCCCCATAACAACACTAACAACGAGGAAAAGCCTGGTTCCAAAGAAAAGAATCAAGAAATCAGGAAAGCCCAACAAAAACAACAACAACAACAAAAGACTGCACCAACTCCAAAACAAGAGAGCTCTGGTGGCTGTTGTGTAATCTGTTAGTTTCATCTTATCCATCTTTATATATTTTTATTACTCTTTATTATTATTATTATTATTGATCATCCAATATATAAAGCATCTTATATATCTACTTATGGCAGACTTAAAAAATACATACAAGTATAATTAAACTAATTGATGAAATGAAGACATACGAAATGTAACATCAAACTGGCCACTACAAATTCACCAAAGGCTTTGTTCTTGGAAATTCCTGGGAAGGGATTCACATATTGCATTCTTAATGAAATTAATAATACAAATTGACCCACACATATTATAAACCCAGACAGGAAGGCATTGAAGGGGAAATTGTCACGGATAAGACACATGAACCCAAATTGAATCACACCAATGAACACTAAGAATAAACAAAATATATCAATTAATTGTAATTTCTTGTTTGATTGTACAGTTTCCCAGTAAGCCTTTGTGGCGACATTGTAAGCGTCATGGAAATCATGCCACACAGAATTGGTTGTTTTACCAGTGGAAGAAGCATTCTTCATTGCAGAAGCAGTAACAGCAGCCATCTCTTGATCTTCGTGTTGCTCTGTTTCTGTTAGTGGTTTATTATGGCAAAAGATTTCTTTAAGCCTTGAAAAAAAAAAATTATTTAGCTTTAAATGTCAAAAGTGGATTTATTACCTAGGTGAAATGAATAAGAAGAAGAAGTAGCTGTGGGAAAGAGGCTAAAAGGTTAATGGGAAAGATGGATATTGTTACTAAAAAGTTAAGAGAGGCAGAATTGGAAGATAGAGCCCAAGAAGTAGAGTTGGAATACACAGATTCTAACGAATTTGATGAAGATAACGTTTATATTAATGAAGAAACTGAAACTGGTAGAGAGAAAGTCATTATATCACACCCACCATTACAAAGAATTGTACCACCTTTAAATTTTTGTCCCGTGGAAAGATATTTGTATAGATCTGGTCAACCATCTCCTGTAAACTTCCCATTTTTATTGAATTTAAATTTAAAGACTATTATTTGGTTAGCTAATGAAGAGCCACAGGATAATTTATTAGAATTTTGTGATAATAATAATATTACATTACAATTTGCTGCTATTAATCCAGATGGTGGAGAGGATGATAATCCATGGGATGGATTAACTGAACATTCTATCATTAATGCTTTGAGAACAATTGTCTCTGCAGAACATTATCCATTGCTTGTATGTTGTGGGATGGGGAGACATAGAACTGGGACAGTTATTGGTTGTTTAAGAAGGATTATGGGGTGGAATTTAGCTAGTGTCTCTGAAGAATATAGACGGTTTACTGGTAGTAGAGGTGGTAGAATTTTGGTGGAATTATTAATTGAAGCATTTGATACTAATTTGGTACAAATAGATAAAGATAAAGCACCAGATTGGTTACATACTGCATTATAATAAATATTATTCCATAGAAAAATGAACAACCATATATTAGAGGAGTTTTAAAAATAACGAATAAGGTTTATTCTGGCATCAGTGACAAGACATGTTTTATTATAAACTGCTAGGCAACCAGGATAAATGTAACAGTCAGCACATACTGTTTATTATGTAAATACACAAGAATATTATGTAACTATACCTCCATTTTTTCCTTTACTTCATTCTTTCAATACTCAATATGCTAGAAGTGCCAAAGGAGTGGAAATATTTAAGGACTCATACTTATATATTCCGATTTATCACTACAACTAAGAATAACCATCTTTCAATTCCTGAGGAATGGTTTTGTTCGGGAACTACAATCTAATAAAAAAAAGAAATTTTTTAATAATTGGTTTGTCAATTTCAAGTTTTTACAAGATTTTAAAAAAATTATAAAATAACTTCAATTTATCTCAAATTAAATCATTATCGACAACCTAGTGTTGTAATGAATAATCTTTTATGGTTATCAAAAATGACAGGGTTACAAAATTTCCATTTTCTAGGTTAAAATATTCCCTGGGTAAAACTAATTTTTAAGGAATAAATGTACATGACAATGCTTAAAAATATATACAACACTTAACTTTCTAGTACTGTATACTACAAAGATAAAAATACCCTATAAAACTTGAATATATTTATTAAATACAATTGCCAACTAACTAGATTGAAATCATTCCCCATACAATAGTTAATCAGGAAACAACAATACTTTGATAAGAAGTATATAACATGGCTACTAACCCAAAGATAATTAAGAAATAATCAAACCATATTATCATTTTAACTTTCTGTGTTGTATTGGCCAACCCACTCGCATAACATTGCAAATGTAACATTGGAGGAATGACATAAACTAAAGGTAAACAACAAAATGATCCCACTATAGCAACCACTTGATCTAAATAATCAATACCAAAATATGCATATGTTACTATTAAGGATACAATAATTGATCTTACTAGATTTTTCCACCATTTAACTTTCCAGTCCAATTTACCAGAATTTAATCGATAAGAAACATTTGAAGGATCGTCTCCCATGTTTTTGTCGGCATAGATTTTAATAAATTTTGGGAAGAACTTATCTTCGATAATTTTAATCGCTGGGAATAATTGTAATGGTGTTGATAACATGATAGCTATGGAATATAATAATTGAATGATATTGACAAATATACTCTGTTGTGGTAAATTCAGTAAAATAACGGTTTCCACTTTGGCTCCATAAACCATATACCCAACTGATCCCATACCAATAAATAAAATCGTGACTACGAGTATTACTGTTCTTAACACTTTGGGAAACAATTCTGGTTGCTTCATTGATTCTTGAACTGGTATAATCAAACCAATCCCTTCAAATGCAAATATCGCAGTCCCAATAAATAAAGGCCATCTTTCTGAATTCACACCGTGAACAACATCATCCATTGGCTTTAATGATAAATCAAAGATCCAATGTTTAAAGAAAAATATGACAATAATAATTAACCCAAAAAGAATACAAAAATTGGATATTAGAGCTGGGAATGACAATCTGGAAACATTCCTAACAAATGAAATCGGAATAAAAACAAATAGTTGGAAAATCATCACAAACCCTAGATCAATGTTTCTATGGAAAACATTTGCTATGAAAGCAGCAAGATTCTTTCCGGTAAAAATCATATAGGCACCAGCAAATCCAATTTGTGTGGACCCCAAAGCAAATAAAATTAGTATTCTAAGCCAGGGTCCATAAAGCTCCAAACCAATATCCCCAAAGGATGACATTTTCGTCATTTCTTTAGCCTTAACAAGGATATAATAACACCAATATGAATATATCCCAAAAAATATTAACATCCCAATACTGAATAATAAACCACCATTAGAAAAGGCCTTTGGTAAAAATAAGACACCTGTACCAATAAAAGATTTCAATAATAACAAAAATACTTTCTTAGTTGAAGCAGTCCCCTTGACCGCAGATATTTGTGCCTTTATCGCTTTACTAGTTATTGGAAGTAACTGTTGCTCTTCTCCGGCTATACTTGGAGCTGATTCTTCAGAAAAGAAATCATCTTCAAATGATTCACCAGCAAAATGTCCATATATATACAAGAACTCTAAGAAATTTCTTGTTAAGAAGGGAACATTTTCTAAATCATCCACTGGTTCATCGTTTTCTTCACCATCAGAATCAAATGGTGTCTCTGATATTGAATCCCTACGAATTGATCCATATGATTGCCCACCCCCAAGTTGAGAGGAGGAAAAGGAAGGTGAACGTTCCCGTTTGGTGTTTCTGAGTTTATTAACAATATATTCTCTCCTAAACCCACCTGGAACGTTTAATCCACTAGCAGTAGATTTTCTTCTATTTCTTTCTGTTGTTAATTCAATATCTTCTAATGTCTTGAACTTCTTGGTTGGTGTAACTTGTGAGGCCAGTTTATATATATCTCTAGTAATATCACCCGCTGGTCGCAGCAAATTCGGGTCACCGATAGTAGCACTCTTGTTATTATTCTTATTCGAGGGAACATCCAAATGTTTTTGCTTCTTATCATAAGTATCATTCAGATAGTTCTCTTTAACACTATTTATTATCTCCTCCTCCTCAAGATCATTTGTAGTCTTAAAATTTGGTGATTTGATATTCATCAGTAAATGGGGATCAGGTCTCTTACAATTGTTATTGATAGAAGATGGACCCCACATGAAACCAGGTTCCATAGAACCTCTTCGTACGGAACTTCTCCGACTGGCTAATGACCCAGATACTCCATAGTGCGATAAATCCCTTCTATGCTGGGGTATTTGTATATTTTGACTTCGAACAGACATTGGACCTGTTCTTTCATTTCTTGTTGCTATATTAGTATTTTCTGCATTAATATTAATAGACGGAACTGCTCTACTCGAAGACATATGTATGACAACCACTTCATATACGTCTTCACCACGTTAAATATATATATTACCTTTCTGTTTATGTACCTTATGAGATGTGACCATTTTATCAGTAATCTAAATTTTTCACTAAATTCTTCCTAATTAATTGAGATAACAAATATCAGTTCTTGATAAGAAGAATGTGAACTGAACTTTTAAACTATAAAGGTTGTAATGACATGAAAATGTATTTTACAATAAGGATTGTTTGTTTAAATATGAATAAAGAGTATATTTTAATTATATACTATACGTAAAGTTCTATCAGATTATGGGTTTGACATGAAATCGAAGATGCTACTCATGTCGACGTAACGACGGCCACAGTTGTTCAAGTATTTTTCGACAACACTCTTGCTGATGGCAAATAACTCTCTGTTCTGTTCGGCAAGGGCCATGATGGATGATTCTGTCAACTTATCACGAGGGAAATCTGGTTCACCTTCGTGGTACAATGGTTTCAGCGCTTGTTTCTTGTTCTTGTCACAATCGAATAAAGATTCAAAATATAACAATTGGTTATAAAGTTGTTTGTCTGTGTATCTGTAACTCATGACACCGGTACAACCTTCACGTAAACAACGCTTACCAAAGACTGAAATTTGTCTTGTTACAGTACCACATGTAATATCATCACAAACCAACCAACCAGCGTAATAGAGAGAAATGTGAGCTCTGATCATGGATTCTAATTGACAACTTAACTGTAATGGAGTGAATAGATGTTCACACTTTTTACATTGAATCCCATTATAACTCATTTGATAATGGTTAGACGCAACAATACCACCAAATGGGAACTTGGACGTACATTTTGGACAAGTTAATTGCAAGTTGGTTGCGTCTTTAAATCTTTCCATATCAGAAATTGTGGTTTCTAAAGGTTGTAAATCATTGATACCAGCACCACCATTATCATCATATCTTCTTAAATATTTCTTACTATCTAGACCTAGTGCTTCACTTAGACGAACCACATCAAAACCTTCAATTCTTTCTAATAATCTTTCCACAGGAGCAAAAATCTGTTTCTCTAGGTAGAAATCGGGATCTGGAACCAAACCACTATCTCTAGCCATTACTTCATTTAATGCATATGCTCTCTCAGCAGGATGAGAAGCTGTTGATGACTTAAGATCATCTTTAGGTTTGGTAATCACATATGTTATCACTGTACCAGCTTTAACCAATCTCCCAGCCTTTCTCATTCTTAAAGCAACTTGAACCGCTGGCATGGTTTTACCACCTGGATAAGCTGCTGGATCTTTGGAAAGTTTTGTATTGATCTTATATTTATCAGCTCTGATTTCATTCTTACCAATCTTAGCAGTAATATCTTCTAGATACGCATAAATCTCTTGTAAGGAGGTTTCAGGATCTTTATCAGAAAGAATAGTATCTAAGACATGAGTAGAAACTTCTTTTGAAAGTGGACAATATTCACGACGTTTCATATCTAAACCTTTGACTTCCAAGACAACACGTTCACTACCATCTTTATTTAAAGTCACATTCAAAGCAGCATATTTCTTCTTAGCATGTAATAATAATCTCTTGAAGACATTATCAATATCAATTTCTAACAATCTGTAACGTTCATTAACCAATTTCTTAAAATTTTGACCAATCTTAATGGCCTCTTCATAATTTTGACAACCTGTATCAATCATAACAGAATCAGTATCACCGTAAACAACAAGTAAACCCATACTTTCAGCTAACTGCCTAGTATTCATTAAAATTTCTCTACCCTTATTAGTAACAAGCATGGCTAATGGTTTAGCATAAAATCTACTATTAACATAACCTAAACAACCATACATGGAATTAGCAGTTAATTTTAAAGCTTGTTGTCTGATATCACATTGTACATATTTATGTGGATCCTTTTCAGTTTTCATAATCTTTTTAACTTCACGACGACGTTCAACTAGCGTAGCCAATAATCTAGGAAGAACACCTTGAAGCTTATCAGATGATGGGACTTCAGGCAATTCATCAATATCGTCTAAATTTCTTTCGACAGTCGTGAAACAAATGTTAAATTCTTGAATAATAGATGGATACAAAGAATTGAAATCCATGACTAGGACATAATTCTTATGAAGCCCCTTTTCTGGTTCAAAGACTAAACCACCTTGATATTTAGCCTTTTTTGAAGATGTTAAAGTGGTCGATTCAGATTCATCATTCTTGCTTAATTGTTCTTGTCTTCTTTGTTCCTTCATTTTCTTAGTTTCTTTATCTGGTACAATATAACCATTTCTAGCAAATTCATGTAACAAAATATATTCATTTCTACCGGCTCTGGTACCACCTAAGGTTTGTGACCAAGCATTCCCTGCTAAATTTGTTAATTGTTTAGTTAATGAAAGCATTTGAATTCTAAATGAAACTTCAGCAGCAATCATGGAATTAGTAATATTTTCTTGTAAAGCCATATTCATTGTATTAGCATCTTCTTGAAATCTTTCATTTGCATAATTAATATCTAAAGCTTTATGTTCTTTACCACAAGTAATTTGATACATTTCACTCAATTCCCAACTTTGACATTTTGGTGTTAATGATTGACCCATTTCATCACCAATATCACAAATTAATCTACCTGAAATTAAATCACGAATGAAAAACTGATTCATTGATGAATGTGATTTACCGAATTTATCTGGCCATTGTTTCCTTACACGTCTCCCTAAACAACTGAATGCGGGGATATTTAAATCATGTAATCTATGAACCAAGATATCTAAATAAACTTTTTCCAATCTGTGACCTATTAATACATCAGGATCACTTGCCTTTAACATGGCACAAAAACATGAAAGCAAAGTCTTTTCATTATTAAATAAACGTAAGTTACCAGTCAATTTTTGTTTTGATAAAGTAGCTAACCCAACGGGGAAACTTGTCCCCTTTGGTGGCCTGACTAAAGTGGTAATTTGATTTGGTTTCAAATCCTCCGGGATTGGATTATCTAATGAGATATCATTATAATTGGCTAATGTGATTGCAACAATTTCTTGTTTATTTTCCTTTGGATTCATCATAGTTTGAATAGAAACAGAAACACAATTTAAATTGGGCACTGATTTAATATCCATAGGTTTAATATCATTTGGAGAATTTATGGCTAATTCAACAGAACAATGCGATGCATTAGTTAAGGCATTAAAATCTGGATTTTTAATTTCTAACCAACATGGACCCATAATTTTATTTTGAATAACAAAACTTTCAAAAATATTTGTATTACCACCAAATACGTGACTAAAATTATCACTTGATAAATCTGATGGAATTAAATCATAACTTGATTTGGGAGTGTCGAATGGAAGTAAGACTTTTAAATATTCTGTTTCTTGTGGGATATCAGATAATTCAAATGCGTATTTCATTGTTTGTGGTTTAGCACGAATGTTAGTCAATCCATATTTATCCATTAAAAGTGGGACAATTTCATCATACACGTCCATGGTCTTGACACCATCTCTTGGTAAGAAATAAAGTTCTCTACAAAGTCCCTTGATTTGAACCATAGCAGAGATCATATTATTATCAAACGTCTTAATCTTACCGAAGAGAACCAAAGTATTATTAACTTCAACAAAATCAAGCCAATAAAATTGAACCGAGTCAGTAGTGTTGCCCATAATTTGATCCTTACTGAATTTATTTGAAAATACTAAAGGTTCATTAGTAGAATAATGAAGTTGTTTAGTTGGTTTTCTGGCGACTGGTGTACCTGGGGCAGTAACAAATGGAGAAGATGTTAAATTACTCTTTGAATTAAAATCTATTTGTCTTGATGTATTAACACTTCTCATAGGTCTCTTCTTAAATACTAGATCATCATCCTCGTCGTCATCAGATATTTCAATATGAGATTGATTGGTGGTATTGTTACTTGGGATAGTGGGTGAATTTTCAATATCTTTCATTAAAGCATTTAAATCATCAATTTCAGATTTTGGTTCTATAGAGGTTGATTTAATATCTTCGATTGGACGATGATTTTTCAATGGAGATGAATCCAATTGACTCTCTTGTGCTGTAATCATCATTGAACTTGAATCATTGTTGATAGTGGTATTAATAGATTTTGTTGGTTTCTTAGCAGGGACTAACTTATCAAATTCGCCTAAGATATCATCAAAATCATCCACTACCAATTTTTTCTTTGATATAAGATTACCTTGATTAGTAGACAAAGTCTTCTTCCTCTTTTGTTGTTGTAATTGTAACATTTGACCAATCTTATTAGTATCATTTTTCTTCTTCTTCTTTTGTCTCTTATTCTTATCATTTTCATCACTTGAATAATAATAATTCTCATAATCTTCCTCTACACCTCTATCAACATACCCAACACCATCATCATCCACTACAAAATCATCTCTTAATAATTCTTGACGTCTTCTTTTCTTATATTCAATTTCATCAACCACATCATAAATCTTGTCATCATCTTCGAAATCTGAAAGATCATTTGTTTGGGCACCATTCTTAGCGGCTTGAAGACGTTTCAATTTCTCTAATCTTTCGTTACTCCCCATTCTTGGTTTGTGTGGGGATGTGTGAGTTGTGGTTGTTGAGATGAGAGTGGAATGGGAATCTTTTATGGAAAGTTACGCGTCATGAAATATATTTAATTTTTTATTTTCAATTTTCAATTTCCATTCACGCGTCGCGTTGACTTCATAAAGCGCTTCACACATTGTGACATATTATGGTAAGTTACAGTATAGTATAGTGTAAAGTAGATAACTGAGTATAGAGAGTATAGTATATGGGCGATGAAGAGCCCATTGTAATGTATCTAGTATAGTATGCGTAGTACAGTGTGGAGTATATCATGTAATATTTTTTGTCAAAGAGTATAGTATAGTATAATAACATATGACACTTTATTTCCACCTATGTATAAGCAATATCACACCATTCTTTTCCATGGTGCAACACAGTATATTCTATAACGGAGTGGAACCCTATGCTCTCTTATAAACCTATTACACCACAACTGCGCTATACTATTTTCTTGCTTTCTATTATACAACACATCCTATCCTACTATATATCTATGTGGTACATTCACTGTATCTTATAGTGTGCATGCCTATAAAGTATTACACCCTCTAACATATGCCCTACTACACTGCACCAGACTACTTAGTATTAACCGCCCCCCCACAACATGCGGCATAACGTAATTATTTCCTTAAACCCGCGAGATATCCGCGGAATGCGGTGCCTGCAGAATTTGTGATTTCGGAAACATCAATCGTTTCCGCGGAAATAAAGCCTTCCCACCACAAACGTATGTAACGTATATAATACATACGTAGACTACTGATCTTCCACCCACCGATCTCCTATTCAGCCACTACACACACCCATCCACTCACAGATGAACATGACCACCACTCCAGATAACAACCACAACGGTGTCAAAAAGAGAAGGAAACAAGTTAAATCATGTCTATTTTGTAGGAAAAGAAAACTTAAATGTAATACATTAAAACCCAAATGTCAACAATGTACAAGTAGAAAATTACCAAACTGTATATATTTAAATGATTATAATTATGATGTCGTTTCAACTGATGATTTATTTAATAATAATCCAAATATTAAATTATTAGAGAAAATTTCTTTGTTAGAATCAAAATTAAATAATATTAATAATAATAATAATAATAATGTGACGGGACAATCTTTTATTAATCCGTTGACTACTTTTAAGAGTGCCCATTGGAAGGGGGATCAACTACACATCTTTGGTGCTACATCATGGAGAACAATCTTAACCGCAGATGGAACGAAATTTCAATTGGAATTTATTAATCTTTGGAATAAATTGAAACCTAAATCCAAAACACCAGAATCATTAAATTGTAATGATTTGTTCTTGTCCCCAGTGAGAACTGATATAACACAAAATTTAGATGGGACTGTCACGGATATGTCCCTGACCCAATTAGTTTGTAATGATTTACCTTCTTTCACACTGATTAAAATTTGTTTAAATAAATTCTTTGATGGGCCCTTGCATGAATTATTGAATATTTTAGATCCCGTTAAGACATGGAACGATCTTTATCAATGTTTTAAAGTGGATCAATCAACTGATAGAGTACTGGATTTAAGACCACCTGATGAGACTAATTTTTTCAAGATTGGTATTATTTTATACATCATTGTATTATCTACTTATGATAATACTTCATATGTACCGGAGTCTCTAATACGTTATTTTGTTCAAGTGAATGGTGCTACTTGTATGGAAATTAATTTCACTGAGAGAGCACAATTCTTATTGTTGTGTTGTTTTTATAAGATTCATCATGGGGAATATTCAAGATGGGATGGTACACAAATTATTCAATCTGTGGCACAAACTTGTCAATGTTGTATGGCATTGGGGTTGGATAATGTTAGAAAATGGTATAGAAATAAAGAATCTATAGTTGGAGATTTAAAATATTTGGAAAATACAATGATTTGGACTTTGTTCACTGATGCTTTTACATCATTTGATATTGGGAAATCAACATTTATTTCAAATGATATGTTTGAAATTAATTTATTTGAACAGAATTTAAAATTTTGGGATAATAAATTAGCACTACCAAGAAATAGATTGTTCTTGGATTTTATTAAACTGTCCAGAAATTGTATTAATAATTTAAATGCGGTGACTATTACTTCAAATGATGATATTGATACTTTTATTATGGATTTGCAAGATTTTTTAGAAACAAATTTCCCCAAGATTGATACATTTACATCAATGGGACAAATTTTCACAGTGGATCCATTTGAAGTTGTTATATTGGCATCAACATTAAGTATGCTTTTCAATTTCCATAATATTAAGAGAGTATTTTATAAAGATATTTCCATCGGGACAAAGAATGGGATGGTTAAGTACGGATTGTTAACCACATCACTTTGTGTTAATACATTACTTTCAATGTTTGAAGCAGATAAGACTTCATACCCAGAATGTATAGAAGAAGGGACAAGATTATCACCATATCTTAATTTATCACTAACTTTAGTTAATTCTACTTTTGTTAGAGTCATTTCAGAATTTTATTCTGTATTTATGGCAAGATTAACATTACAAGAACGTGGATATGTGGTGTTAAACCCACAACAGGATCATAATAATGATTTACATATCTCATTGGATGATACTGTGTTATTAAGAGATAGATATTATTGTTTTACATGTGTGATTAATAAATTTAAAGAAATCCTGGATCAATTATTTAAACCACAATGGGATCAATTACATCATTTGATGGAAACCTCGTATTCACTACATTCATTAATTGTATTAGAACGTGTAGCAAGACAATTATTAAACCAAGGGTTGACCTCCAGAGAACAAATTGAAAATCATTGGAAACAACAGGGTGAAGATTTAAATAAAATTGGCAATGATCGTTTGACTACTTTCACAAATGAAGTTTGGGATGATTATGCTTCTAATGCAAAGACAATGTGGTCAATGACACCAGAGGATTTATTACAATTGGATATCGACACGGAAAAGCCATAGATTATCTGTATTTGTATAAAATATAGCAATATTCACAGTTTATATAGAAACAATTTTCAATATTATATGAAAAAAGAAAGAAAGAAAGACACTTGTTATGATTTAATGACACACATATCACAGCACAACACAAAAGAAACAAACACAGGAAGGGAATGATTAAATCAACGTTGTTATATAGAGATGATGGGTTACCACTATGTATGTCGGTAGATGATGATGATAATAGTGCAGCATTGAATGAACAAAAGAAATATGTTAAATTGATTGTCTCTAGAATGACACCACAGTCCGCTAATGAGGCCACATTGGAGAGTAATGGTGCATATGAAATAAGTTATATACGTAAGGATGTTGTTTGTTATTTTGTCATTTGTGAAGCTGGATATCCACGTAATTTAGCCTTTTCATATTTAAATGATATTGCAGAAGAATTTCAGCACTCTTATCAAAATGAATATGGTAAACCTGCCTTGAGACCATATGCATTCGTGTCATTTGACACTTTTTTACAAAGAACTAAACAATCTTATAGTGATAAGAAAGTTCAAGATAATTTAGATCAATTGAATCAAGAATTGGTCGGTGTCAAACAAATCATGTCCAAAAACATTGAGGATTTGTTATATAGAGGAGATTCATTGGATCGAATGAGTGATATGAGTGCCTCGTTGAAGGAATCCTCCAAGAAATATAGACGTTCTGCACAAAGAATCAATTATGAATTACTACTTAAACAATACGCTCCAATTGCCATGTTAGCCTTTTTCTTTGTGTTTTTAGTCTACTGGATCTTTTTAAGATAGTGTTGCTTGTCTCTACGGGAGATCCATAGGGTATATAGCCATGTGTAGTGTCTGTAATGCATGGAATTGTGATGGAATCCCAAAAAAGAGGCCCTGGGGAGTTGAACACCGGCCGTTTCCTGCTTTAGAAACAACCCCCGTACAAAAAAAAACCAGTTATAAAAAGACCAAAAATGTTGCAACTGCCATTTCAAAGGGGATTTGACATATTTTATTGAAGATTGCCCCAAGATATCCAGCACAATCACAACATTACAATGTCTGAAGAAGCACAATTGGAGATTAATAACAAGGAATTGCTACGTCTAGTGAAAAACTTCAAGTTTGTAAGGGTATTGGATTCAAATCCACAATCTAAAATACTTTCATTATTGGGATCTATTGATCATCAGGATGCAATTATTACAGTGGAGAAGACTCATTTTGCCATTAATGAGACTGTGAGAAGACAAAGTCAAGATGGTGAATTTGTTCCAGTTCCATACCATTGTGAAGATGAATTTTCTATTATTAATGGGGTTGAACAATTAAAAGAAATTACATCGAATGATATTTATCATTGGGGGTTGACTGTTTTAAAGCAAGATATGGAACATAACCCCACGGCCAAATTAAATTTAATTTGGCCTGCTACTCAAGTACATATTAAGAAATACGAACAACAAAATTATCATATGGTGAAAGAGACTCCTGACATTTATAATCGTGTAGTGAAACCATACATTGATGAGATGTGTCAAGGAAACAGACTCAATTGGGTTAATAATATCTTGTATGAAGGTGCTGAATCCAGTCAGATTGTATACAAGGATTATAATGCAGAAAATAAGAAAGATGGGTTTGTAATCTTACCAGATATGAAATGGGATGGTGTCAATTTAGACTCTTTATATTTAGTTGCGTTGGTGTATAGAGATGATCTTCATTCTATACGTGATTTGAAACCACAGGATAAAGATTGGCTACAAATGATGGTGAAGAAGATTAAATCTGTCGTGCCAGGTTGTTACAATTATGCTATCCACCCGGATGAATTAAGAATTTTTGTTCATTATCAACCATCATATTATCATTTCCATATCCATATTGTCAATGTGAAACACCAGGGTCTGGGGAATGGGATTGCCACGGGGAAAGCCATCCTTGTCGAAGACGTTATTGAATCCTTAAACCATTTAGGGCCCGAGGGATTCGCCTCGAGGACGTTGAACTACGTGATTGGAGAGAACCACGACTTGTGGAAGCGTGGACTGGAACAAGAAGTCGCCAGCCAATTAGAACAGGAGGGGATCCCCAAGATGCCCACTGTGAACCAAGGTTACACTTTATAATCCCACTTTATACTTCTTTCTTCTATACATAACATGTCACTATTAAAATGAACTAAAAATTCTATGTGAAAAATTTTTTACCACTATATTTTTACACTCTTAACTGCAAACACACCAACATAACACAACACAATACAACACAACACAACACAACTGTCACAATGTCCGGTCGTCAAGGTGGTAAAATGAAGCCTCTAAAGCAAAAGAAGAAGCAACAAAATCAGGATATGGATCCTGAAGATCTTGCCTTCAAAGAAAAGCAAAAAGCTGACGCTGCTGCCAAGAAGGCTTTAATGGCCAACATGAAATCTGGGAAGCCTTTAGTCGGTGGTGGGATCAAGAAGTCTGGTAAGAAATAGTGGTACTATACATATATACTTATATATTTTACATCTCTTATTTTACATTATAATCCATACTGTTTTATTTATTTCAAAATTATAGGTTTTATTTAAACCTTGTGAAGAAGAATATTGTAGACCACTCAAAAGTAACAAGAAATACAGACATGAGTGCCGCTACACAGACGAGGAAGAATAATAAGTCCCTCAGTAAATATAAGATCGTCTTCTTGGGGGAACAAGGGGTAGGGAAAACCTCTTTGATTACAAGGTTTATGTATGATACATTCGATGATCATTATCAAGCCACCATAGGGATCGATTTTTTGTCAAAGACAATGTATTTAGATGATAAGACTATTAGATTACAATTATGGGATACTGCGGGACAAGAAAGATTTAGATCGTTGATTCCTTCTTACATTAGAGATTCTAGAGTCGCTATTATTGTTTATGATATTACAAAGAAGAAATCATTTGAATTCATCGATAAATGGATCGAAGATGTCAAGAATGAGAGGGGGGAAGATAATGTTATTCTCTGTATTGTCGGGAATAAGAGTGATTTAAATGATGAAAGACAAGTATCTACCGAAGAAGGTGAACAAAAGGCTAAAATCTTGGGGGCAAATATCTTTATTGAAACTTCCACTAAAGTTGGTTATAATGTGAAAAACCTGTTCAAGAAGATTGCCAAATCTTTACCTGAGTTTCAAGATGATACTAACAATAATGCCCTGGATAAATCTTTATCTAACAGCAGTAACTCAGCCGCCGGCGCTAACAATAACGCAACAGACAAAAACACAGGTGTTATAGACATCTCTACCACTAATAACGAAAACACAGACCAAGCTGGTGCTTGTCAATGCTGAAATAAAGCATAACATACTCGTCATCATTCTATACTTTATTGCAAAATATGTCATACTATTTTTCTTTTTAAAACACTATATAATATATATGTAATCTATTAAACTCTTTTTACATAATACCAAATTCTGTATCCACAAATTGACCATCTCTTAACAAAAATTTACATAACTTGGGTATTATTTCTACTTGTAACGTTTCTAATGGAAATTTCTCTCCATCAATGGAAAAAAGTCCAGTTTCTTTATTCATTGAGTCGTCCTCATATTCTGCATCATTATAATCCATAAATTCATCAACAATAATATCTTTATCCTTACTGGATTGTTTAACTTTCCTAGTCTTGTCCTTATCATTATCATTATTATCTTCCTCCTCTTGACGGGGAACTAATCGATATGCATATATCTTAGAATGAAGTACTTCTGGTTGTAAAACATGAGATCCTTTATCCAAAGCCAATAAAATTGGAACCATTCTAGTAAATGGTGTACGTGAATCAGTTAAAACCATATCCATTACACCATCACTGGGTAATGCCGCGGGGAAAAATTTCGTATCAGCTGCCACATATGGCATTTTACCAGTATAAAATATACCTAAATTATTAGTTAAATCAGGATCAACTCTTTCCCAATCAGATGGTATATCTTGATCTAATGAATATTTCACTTCAAATGTATCCTCTGTAATAATATTATCAATATCTTCATCTTTATCTTTTACGTCTCTTTGATGTGCAATCTCATCTAAATAATGCATTTTTAATCGATTCTTGTTCTTAGCAAAATATTTCACATAAAGATCACAAGGATATTTCTTCCTTTGAAATATATTAAAGGCCACACCTAATTCAAATCTTGCCGGGCCCAACCATCTTATAAATTCTGTATTGATATCTGATTCAGCAATGATTCCATACGTTTGACTTAAAAATGATAAAATCCCACGTCCATCTTTATACGATGGTTGTGAAAGACACATTATATCACACCGGGTCTCAACAGATTTAATTAAAAACAATGTCGCATATGAGGGGTTGTTTGTCCAATGACACGAAACACTCATGGCATTACCAGAACCACATGGAATTTGAGTAATGGCTAATTTATTAAATGCACGTACTCTATCGGCTCTTCTATATAATCCATTTATCACTTCATGTGGGATCCCATCTCCAGATGCACAAACCACAGTATCATATTTATCAATATCCATATTTTGGGCAATATCAACACCATGCCCTTTGTATTTTGTATATTGTATATCAAATTTAAATTCTGCAGCCATTAATAATCTTTTACTCTTTCTCATAAATATTTTCTTAGCATTACCTTTCCCACCATAGGGATTTATTATAACTAAGATACGACGTGATCTTTTACTACCTTTATAACTTCGTTGTAAAATTTCTTCTACGACATCATTCAGATGTTGATTATTACAATATTCAATTAATAAAGTTAATCTCTTGGGTACAACATCTTGTCTTCTTGGTTTAGCTATTGTAATCTCAATTAAGTGATGATTTGAATTTGTAATTGCATTATTAATCTTTGAATCATCAATGTTTAACGTTCGAATATCAATATATTTAGCATTTAAGATCATATTATATGGTATAACACTATTAGTTGGGATTTGTCCATTCACTGAAGCATAATGATATTTACCTTTACGTTTATTTTTACCATTTATACTACTTGTCGTTGTGGATGTATATGTAGTGTTTGTGGTGTCAATAGATAATGATGATACACTATCACTTAGACATGTTACACAACTTAACACTGATGCAGTTTCCATATATGATTCATTATCAGAAGCCCTGTTACCAGTAAAACTGGTCCTACTACTAGACATACTTGTACGTCCACTACTTAAAAGAATATTAGCATAATCTTCGTATTCATACGATTTAGGTTTTCTTGATTTAATTTGTATACCATCTTCAGTTAAGAAGGCTAATGATATGGGTCCATCATCATGTTTATGTGTTTTATTCTTCTTGGCTTTACCTTTGGGTTTATTTAACCGTATCTCTGAATCTTCTTTAGTCATAGATGTCTTCTTAGGAATAAACGTTGATGATAGGTCACTGGAAGTCAAACTTCTTCTTAATAAATTTTGTATCAACCGTCTCTTTGAGTTAGCAGCAGGTTTCTTTAAAATATCAATAGGGTTTGATCTAGCTGTATACATAGATTCTGATGAAGATTGTGAAGATGATGTGTATGATGAATTAGATGAAGAATGTAGGTCTTTGGATGAAATATTATCGAGCCCTTGAGATTGGAAACTGTCTTGTTCATTATGGAAAATCGAGTTTTCAGAGTGTGAATGGGTCAAATTGTCAATACTATCCGAGATGGCAGTTGTATCGGTATTTTGAGACCGTACTTCATCTTCGATGACATCTTTATTTTTTCTTAATAAATTGGTTCTTTTGAACAATTCTTTGCTATTAATTAATTGCTTCAATTTGGGAATATGAACTTGATTCTTTCGACGTTGTTATTGAAACCTTCTAAACCTACACGTATAGTCTTACAAGGTTCCTTATAGGATTTAAAAGGGTCTTTTTAACTACTTCAAAAGTTTCAACACTTTGGCACTTCCTTTCGAGATGCATTTAGGTGGAAAAAAAAAAGAAAATACACACAATTTGAGATTTAAGCTGCAAAATTATGCAAGGTAAGAAGTAATAATATGTAAGGTATATTGGTACATACATATATGATATATATACATGTATATGTGGGTGTGTATTAAGATGAGAATATCGATAATGGTTTTATGGGGATGTTCTTCAATGATGTGTTTTGCGCTCGAGACAGGAATCTGGAATTGTAATGTAAGAATTGTGTAAATTTGGATTTGGTGTAACGATCAATTCTACTTGTTTGGTGGTGGAATCACGATCTTTCACTTCAAATTGAACTTGAGAATCATCTGAATTACGCTGTTGGATAGAAAATGAGGCCCATTCACCATATTTTGATGTTCTATATGATACTGTCGAAGGTGTCGTGGATTCATTTCTTGATGAAGCAGATCTAGAAGGAGCTGGGTTTGTTGCTGCCGAAGCAGATGAGGTTCTAGTAGGGTCTATGGGGTCGTGATTATTGTTTGGTGTATCATCTGTAGACGGATGTGCTTGTGTTGGTGTGGGAGTTGGTCTATGTGAACCGGCATTAGTTTCTCCTTGTTGTTGTTCTTGATCTGGATGGACACCATGATGTTTTACTGGTTTCACATTACCTTTACTATCAAAAACAGCCAATCTACAAGTTGGACAAGTTTGTGATCTTTCCATCCAATGTTTTAAACATGCAAAATGTAACATATGACCACAGGGAAGGATTTTGGGTCTTTTATTCTTACTCACTGAATTAATATCATCTTGAGTATATTTTATTTCTTCTTCGTCTTCTTCTCCCCCATTTATTTCAATTTCATGCTTCTTTTCGTGTGATAAATCGACTAAATCATCCATACAAACAATACAAATATTATCATGTCCAATCAAATCCTCAGGTATAATATCAGGTAATTTATCATCCAATTTCTTATTATTTTGCCATATTTTATATAAATCCACACCACTTTTAGTTAATAACATAACATCCCAAATTAAATCTTTTAAATAAAAAGTTCTAAATTTAAATGGAATTAATAAGGTTAAATCTAAGATAACTTCTAATAATTTAGTGGCAAAATTAATACATTTTTCATAGATAAATTTTCCTTCAAAATCTCTATCGTCATCATCGTCATCGTCCTCATCATTAGTAGCATGGCGACGTGATGCTTGAGAATAATAAAATGCATAAATGTTTAAAATGGTATGCAAAAGAATGTTGAAATATTGAATTAAAATTGATGTAAAATTATAACCAAAGACCACAAGTACAAGATCAGTGGAATTAATATCATGATAAAATTGTTTAACATTATTGAAAAATGTAAACCTTGTGGTTAAATAATTTAAAATAGCAAAAATGATCATATTTCTAATAAAATTGGAGAAAATTAATTTTGTTAATGTTGTCTCTCCATTTATGGTTTGAAGAAGCCCCTCTAACCTATCCTTTAATATCCATGTAAACACTTGCATGACTAAATAACCAGTACTGAAAATCATAACACTAAAAATTTGATAATTACTAAACAATGTGGTTAACATAATAATGGATATTACCATCAAGGGTAATCTTTCAAAAATATGTTCTTGTTCAATAAGCCTTAATTCTCCAAATAACATTGAAGTAGCCACTTGCCATATTAAGAGAAAATTAACCAATACAAATCCACATGTCACAATGAATCCAAAACCTTGATTTAATTTAACTGTCCATTGTAAAAATGAATGTGATTGTCTAAATGTAGACCAAAGAGTATGTATTGTTAATACATATACTCCTAGGACAAATGCCATGGCTTGTTGTCTGCGAGTTGCCAGTATTGCCATGATCTGTTGCACAGTAATATATTATTTGTTTGATCGAGTACCAACCTTAACTTTTAATGACACCTTTAACTATCTCTTTTTAGTGTAAAGTCTATGTGATCTGTCCTTTTTTTGAAGTAAGCCAAGAAATTCGGTTCAAAACGTCACGTGCCGGAAAGATTGCTTCTTATGGAAATGTGCTATAACACAGGTAACGACACTTCTGTGGGTGTTATGCGTTGGGAAAAAATTAAATTATGCAAAATGGGCTGTTTGTTGTATTATAAGTTGCTTAAAAACCAATATTTAACAAAAACGCATGATCCAAACTGTGACTCAAAAATAACAGTTTAAAAATTAAAAAATAAGAAAATACGGGCGTGTGGCGTAGTTGGTAGCGCGCTCCCTTAGCATGGGAGAGGTCTTCGGTTCGATTCCGGACTCGTCCATTTCTTTTTTTATTTTTTTTAATCCGTTACTTAGACATGCACCAACAACAACTTCTACCTGGCACCATCTACTACCCTGTAATGTCCAAGCATCTCACTTATTTCTCTTTTACTGTGTTGTATGAGATCGTTTGTATGTTGTCTCGTATATTAAAGTAAATTTATTTAAATTATTTAAGAAAAAATATTATAATACTAATATATCTAAAGAATACGTAAGCTCATGGTTTTGGACCAATCATATTTTCTGGAATAACCCATTTGTCAAATTCTTCTGATGTTAACACTTTTAATTCTAAAGCGGATTCTTTTAAAGTAATATTCTTTTCATGAGCATTCTTGGCCACTTTAGCGGCAGCATCATAACCAATCTTTGGATTTAATGCAGTGACTAACATTAATGAATTATGTAAATTTTGATCAATCTTATCCTTATTTGCGGTTAACCCATCTAAACAATGAATTCTGAAAGAATGACATGCATCAGTTAATAGTCTGATTGAACTTAATAATGTGGAAATCATTAATGGTTTAAACACATTCAATTCAAATTGACCTTGAGAACCAGCCATGGTAATAGTAGAATTATTACCCATTACTTGAATACATACTTGAGTTAAAGCTTCATTTTGAGTTGGATTGACTTTACCTGGCATAATGGAAGAACCTGGTTCATTAGCAGGTAAAGTTAATTCACCATAACCACAACGTGGACCAGACCCTAAATATCTAATATCTTGTGCAATCTTGAATAAAGAACAAGCTAAAGTGTTTAATGCACCACTTGTTTCGACAATAGCATCGTGAGCAGCTAAAGCTTCAAATTTATTTGGTGCAGTCTCAAAGTTGATCCCAGTTTCATGAGAAACTTCCTCGGCAACCAACTTATCAAATCCAACCTTGGTGTTTAAACCAGTCCCCACAGCAGTACCACCTTGTGCTAAGAAATGTAAATGATGTAAAGTGGATTCTACACGATAAATACCGTTTTCGACTTGTTGAGCATATCCACTAAATTCCTGACCCAAAGTCAATGGAGTAGCATCTTGTAAATGAGTTCTACCAATCTTAACAATATCTTTAAATGTTTCCACTTTATTATTTAAAGATTGATGTAATTGTTTTAATTCAGGTAATAATTCATTAACAATTTCAGTCATGGCCGCGATATGCATAACAGTGGGGAAAGTATCATTAGAGGATTGAGACTGGTTCACATGATTGTTTGGATGCACAGTTTTGGATCCCATTTCACCACCAAGTAATTCAATGGCTCTATTTGAAATAACTTCATTAGCATTCATATTAGATTGTGTCCCCGACCCAGTTTGAAACACAACAAGGGGAAAATGATCAGATAGAGTACCCTTAGCTACTTCATCAGCGGCAATTTGAATCTTATTAGAGATTTCAGGATCTAGAGTACCTAATTTCTCGTTAACAATAGCACATGATTTCTTTAAGATACCAAATGCTTTAATTACTGGCTCTGGCATAATTTCACGAGTACCACCGATCTTAAAATTTTGGAAAGAACGTTGAGTTTGTGCCCCCCAATACTTATTGGCTGGGACTTTAATTTCACCGAAGGAGTCAGTTTCAATTCTGAATGAGGAAGAAGAAGCTGAAGACATTCTGACAAAGGTGGGATACAAACACTTATGTGAGGTGATGGGAAGTGTTGCTAGGCTCTTGGTGAGTCTAAGCATAGTGGGAATATATAATTATAAACAGAAAGTATAAAGTCTGTGTGTTTACGAATAAAATCAATATAAAATTTGAGATAGCGAATAACAAATTGCAGTTTTTGCTGTTTGAAATTTGCTACAGTGGTGATGTTAAGGAGAAAGGTGAAAGAACACGAACAAGAGACTGTATTAAATGAGTACTTGTTTATATATTTTCTACATCTATATGTCTATACAATAAATAACAACTGTGTATATCACATTTTATTGTACAATGAAATTTTGAGATGCCCCCCCGGACCAATAAGAAGAGGGGCAGAGTAAAGAGGGAAAAGAGATCAACGTCTACGTTGTTGTGGTTTTGTTATGTCTCTCTCAACGATATTCTCCGTGACACCGATCTCTTCGAGTTTCTCTTCGTCAATTCTGACTTGATCACGTCTTTCCCACCAACGGTCTTGACATAATTCAAACGATTTTTGTTTTAAATGTTTACCTCTGACGTGTCTGTTATTGGAGATTGCCCATTCTAAGAATTTAGGTCCTTCACGAATGTAAAATTCACGTAACGATTCAAATGGTTTTGGATGTGGTAACCATGGTCTTTCATCGGGAATTTCCATTTCAGGTTCGTCCTCCTCGAGAGCTTCCTCCTCTTCTTCATCCTCATCTTCAGCTTCCAATTTCTCATCTTTAATTTCCTCTTCACCATCATCGAAGTCATCATCTTCATCTTCATCTTCTTCATCGGATGAATGTTCACCTTCTCTCTTTGCTTGTTCAATTTCTTTCATATCTTCCCAATATACAGCAACCCCATCCACTCTATTTAAATCGATGGAATAAAATGAATCAATGATATAATCTTTATCACCATATTCCCAAACACCGCCATAAATATATAAAGAATCATTCATCACTGTAATTGACGCATTGAATCTTGGATGGGGGAGCTGAGTGGAGATTGTGAATGTAGATTCGTCAATAACCTCTTCTTCTTCTTCCTCGTCATCCTGTTCTGTACATTCCTCATCCTCATCATGATTAGATAAATTATTTTGTTCCAAAATCTTATTCAATAAATCTTGTAATTCCCTTTCTTGTTCCTTTGAAACATTTGTATTTTTTTGCTTGGTGGAAATGGACTTGTTTGTAGATTTCCTTAAATTTAAATTAAACCATCTATTTGATTCAATATTATAACTAAATAAATCGTTATAATATTCCGATTCCATTGTCTCTTCAGTTTCATCAAAATCGAACACCCCACCAAACATAATCCCACGACCTTTATGATAAGTCATTGAACACCCCACACGTGGAGAAGGTTGAAATCCAGTCCTTTTACGTCTTTCCCATCTAAAACTTGTGATATCGTTTGGATTGTTTGGTTTTAGGACCCAATAATCAGTTAAGATTTTACCCTTTTGTAAATTCTTCTTTGCTTTAACTTTACAATACCCACCATAAATCATCACCCCATCGTTTGGGTTAGCCAGAGGGATCAACGAGTGACCGGACCTTGGGTCTGGTATAGATTGTGTTTTGGCAAATTCCAATTGTTTCCATTTATGTGTAGTGATATCAAATAACCAAGTATCATTTAAATACGTGGTATGTGAACCCAAGTCACGAAACCCACCAAATAAGATGAAAAAATTCTTCCATGTGGTAATACGATGACCAGACCGAGCAGAGGGACCTATCTTAGATTCAATTTTGGTCCATTCTTTTGTTTGTGTGTCTAATAACCATGTATCGTTGTAATGATAGAATGTCGATTGCTTGGGGGAAGAGAATTCACCACCATGAAGTAAAGCTATCCCAGAAGAATGACATGCCATTGCCGCAGATGAACGTGGCATGGGACAATTTTGAGATGTATACCTTTTCCATTGATTATTTAACTTGGAGTAAGTGTAAAGATCGTTATGGAAAGTAGTTGTACCAGTTTCATTATTTGTAGATTCACCACCAAATAATAAAATTTCACGTTTGGAATGTAATGGATTAGTCAAAAAACAAGGATTAATTCTACGAGTTGGTTTCTTCACAGATTCAATATTAATCTTCTCATATTGTTCTTGTTCCAATTTAAATTGTGTTAACAAAGTATCAATGTCAATATCATCTTCATCTTGATCATTATTTAATTTATTCATTAATTTTTTATCCTTTGCAGCAGCTTTTTGTTGATTTTTCTTGTTTTTGGCTTCTGAACGAGCCTTCTTGGCTTCTTTATCCTTCTTGTTCTTCTTAGCCATGCTGAGGTGGTGTGGTTACGCTTGTGTTGGTGGGGTTGAATGGATCTTTACAGATATAAATCACTGTAAAATGCGTTTTGAAGAAGTTCTCGAAGGTTTAAAATTTGAAAAATCGATGATTACACTGTAAATATATAGAGAAGGGCACAGTAAGTGTGTATAAAGACTGTGCAGGGTGTGTATAACACTGCGTGGCATGGGTGTCACGGTGTGTGGTGTGGTGTGTCTGTCATATTTAATGTACACTGTATACTGCACAACGCTCCCCAGCCAATGACTGCGTAGAATCTCCGGGTTACCCTCCTCTTTCTTCTTCCCAGATTTATTTAAATGTTTGATGTACAGTGTGTTGTTACGTTCTCTCTTATCTCTTACAGATGGTTATTACAGAGGGCAACCACTCAAACACGAAGAGATGACCGCCATGTGGAAAGCTGCAGGGCTCACTTACCCAACGTATTTATCCCTCTGTGCCCGGTTGTTAAGACGGGCCTTGAAACCAGAGTGGCAGACTGCTGCGGTGAAAGCCAGGTCACACACTGAGGCCATGTTTGTAGAGTATTCTTCTAAGCAACCGGGGATTCCAAAGAGTGATCCGGTTCCTCTCCAACAACATCACAGTTAGTCTCCTACTATATCGATCTATATCACACTGTATATAACACATCTATCTATTCTTTATATCCCTACTAATATATTCCATATTTTATTTTTCTTATACACTTCTGGCCTTAGACACCTTATATTGGTGTGTTTGTGTTTATACAGGCATACACAGTTATATATATCCCTACACCCACACACTACTACACTCTCTACCCCTTATGTCCCTACAATTACCCCTGTTATTGGTAAAGAAACCAATTTATTTCAAATCTTTACCTAAATTTAATAACAAATTATTTTCATTATCTCGTCCCATCACTCTATCACCACATATTCCTCCTCGTCACCATTCCATACCGACTCCACATATTAATATTCTATCTTTTACAAATATTCGTACCTTCCATACTTCTTTACCATTACACAATAATAAACCTATACCCACATTAGATAATGAAAGTAAAGATCTTTGGAGATTACTTAAATTAATTAAAAATGATTGGAAATTACTATCTATTGCTTTATCGCTATTGACCTTTTCATGTTCCATTGGGATGACCATCCCAAAGATCATTGGTATTGTCCTAGACTCTTTAAGATCTTTATCTAATGACTCTTTAACCAATTTATCTGATTTAATCATTTGGCATGGTATTAATGCGCCGACATTCTTCTTTTATACTCTTTCAGCATTATCAATTGGGTGTTTCGCTAACTATATTAGAGTTATCTTATTAAGATTATTAAGTGAAAGACTTGTCATTAGATTAAGATCAAAATTAATGAAACATTGTTTACATATGGATGCAACATTTTTTGATACTTTTAAAGTAGGGGATTTAATGTCAAGAATTAATAATGATGCTTTCTTGGTGTCGAGGTCAATTACTCAACGTGTTTCTGATGGTGTTAAGTCTTTAATTGTTGGGGCCGCCGGTGTGGGCATGATGTTCTCTTTGTCGTGGCAATTATCTTCCGTGTTAATGTTAATGATGGGACCACCACTATTTATAAGTGCTAAGATTATGGGGAAACAAATTAGATTAAATTCTAAGAGATTACAAGAATCCACAGCAAATTTAACTAAATTATCGGAAGAACAATTCAACGGAATCAAAACAATTCAAAGTTTTGTTGCTGAAAATAATGAATTACATAAATTTAATCATTCAATAAGAGATATATTCCAAATTGGTAAAAAATTTGCCTTTATCAATGCCAAATTTTTTACTACAGCCTCATTGATTAGCGATTTTAGTTTCTTAATTGTTTTATCTTATGGGTCATATTTAGTATTACATGGTGGAATTACTGTAGGTGATTTGACTGCTTTCATGCTATATACTGAATACACTGGGAATGCTATCTTTAATATGTCAAATTTTTATTCTGAATTAATGCAAGGAGCTGGGGCTGCAACTAGATTATTTGAATTAACTGATTCTATCCCCAAGGTTCATTCCACAAAGGGGATAAAACTTTTACCCTTGCCCACTTCGAATAAAGCTGGCTCTGTAGAATTTAAAAATGTCACATTTGCATACCCAACAAGACCCACAGTACCCATTTTCAAAAATTTATCATTTAAGATTCAACCTGGTTCAAATTATTGTATTGTGGGGCCCTCAGGGAAGGGTAAGTCTACCATTGCATGGTTATTAATTCGTTGTTATGATGTTCAATCGGGGCATATCTTAATCAATGAACAAGATATTACCTCGATAAGTGCCAAATCTTTAAGAAGAAATGTGGCTATTGTTCAACAAGAACCTGTATTAATGTCGGGAACAATAAGAGATAATATTACATACGGGTTGAATTATACCCCAACAAAGGAGGAAATCAGATCTGTTGCGAAACAATGTTTTTGTCATAATTTTATTACTAAATTACCTGATACTTATGATACAATGATTGGTCCACAGGGGACTTTATTAAGTGGTGGTCAAAAGCAAAGAATTGCCATTGCTAGAGCCCTGATCAAAAAGCCAAGTATTTTGATCTTGGATGAAGCTACATCGGCACTGGATGTTGAAAGTGAGGGGGCAATTAATTATACATTTGGTCAATTAATGAAATCTAAATCAATGACTATAATTAGTATTGCTCATAGATTGAGTACTATACGTAGATCTGAAAATATTATTGTCTTGGGGAATGATGGGAATGTTATTGAAGTGGGGAAATTTAAAGAATTATTTGATGATCCAAATAGTGAATTATCCAAATTATTAAATGAAAAGAGTTTACAGGGGAGTACCAGTTCAAGTCATGAACATGAAGGGAAACGCGAATCTAATGGGGAGACACAATCTACCACTCCAAAAGAACAAGATTCTACGAGGACAGATGAATCTACCAGTGAATCCAATAAAAACGACTCCAGAGAGTCACAGGAAAGCAATCAACCCACAGAAAACTCTGACACAAACCCACAAACTGCCAGACTCGAAGAACTGGAACAAGAAGCCATCAAGGACCTCTTGAAGGACGTCTCAGCAGAGAAACCCATCAATTTGCCCTCCCATGAATGATCATTCCTACTGTTAAAGTCGATGTTTCAATACGAAACGCGTTGTGGTGAATTTTTTAACCTGGAATTTTGAAAGAATCTTTAAAATGTAAACAAACCAAAAAATGACAAGGCATCGACATTTATAAATACATAAATAACATCCCATACATACTTAGATATAGTTCTCTACACATTACAGGGGTAATTAAAACTCCTAAAGTTCTGCTCTTTAATAAGATACACTTTTTTTTTGCTTCTCGCTTTTGCTTTTTGCCTATTTTAAGGAGTGTTCCAGGAAATGGACTTGCAACCGTCACGTAACGAGTTACAGCCATGTTACAATCGACTCAGGAATCTATTGGATACGTTAGATGGACATACAAAATATGACCCTGTGTTAGATAAACAATTACAATCCTTGCATAAGGATTTAACCCTAATTAAGGATTTATTATCACAACTTTTGACAAATTGTAAACAGAGAGTTAGCCATGGTGATCTCTCCATCAAATTTAATAATTCAATCTTACAGCAAAACGTGGTTATTTCACATCTAATTGATGATTTCGATAAATATGATACTACTTTTTCCCATCTATTGGATATAATGGAATTGAATGAATATGATTCTCATTTTGATCCCATTATTGATTTGATTGAGTCGTGTAATTTTACCAAGAATGAGTTACAACCTCTATTAACCAATTTGAAAATATATATTGATGTCATCTTAGAGTACCATGAGATTTTAAATGATAATATGAATGCATTAAATACTATCATTAATGACAATATTGATGGATTGTTTACTATTCAAGATATTAAGTATGAATCCCCGATTAGACATATGCCTTCTTTCACTTTGAGACAATTGTTAAATATATTACAGCAGGATAGCGTGGGTACCAGTAATAATAATAATTCTACTAGTTCAAACAAATCAAATTCACAATGGAAATTACCTAAATTTTCACCCATGGAGGAGAAACTTATAAATAAATTTATGGAGATTCAAAATAACTTAAGACCCATTGAAACCTCTTTACTAGATATCTTACCACAAAGATTACAACAATTTGAAAAGAGACATCAAGATAATGTCGATATAAAATTACTTATTAAACAATTAAAGACTCATTATAATAAAATTTTACAAAATTTTAAATTCTTAAATTCAGAAATTAATTGTTTAAGAATTGATTTAATTGATAAACGTTGGAATATTATTTTCACTAATTTAAATCATGAATTGCAATTTCTTTTAAATGAAATGGATAAAAATTATAAAAAATTGTCACTTATATCGATGAAAGAGGACAAATCGGAACATAAGGATGATTTGAATGATATTAACTGTTTATTCTCATCGTATCATAATATTGAATTGAAATTGAAATTACAAATGGAAAAGAATACACAAATCATTTCGAGAACATTTGATGTTATTTATGCTGCATCTGAATTTTCTTTATTGGATGAAAAAGTGGCAACTAAAACCAATGAATTGGCACAGTTTTGGGTTAAGTTGCGTCCAAAGAGTGATGATTTATTATTAACTGTGAATAACAAATTAAAATCACAACAACTATCAAACAATGTGGAAAAACCTATGACCAAAATACCAGATCATAATGACTCTGTAATAAATTTTTTAGAACCACCACCTCCAATTCTTTCACGTAAGAGAAATTCATCAAGACGGTTTAGTAATATTTCTATATCATCTGATAATGATAGCGATGTGGGCAATAAGACTATTGAAGGTATTGTTAACGATTTAAGAACCTTTTCACTAGGTTCATCCAATATTGATAATAGTAATAAAGCAGGTAATCAGAATCCTAAAGGAGAACCAATCAATAAGAGAATTGCTTCAAATCCATTACTTGCAAAACCAGCGATTGATTCATATGAAAATAATGATTCCTCTATTACGCTGAAGAAGGGGGCAAAGTTATTAGAAAAAATGCATATCAAGCCAATAATAGTTTCTACATCCCTTGCAGCATCTACCTCTACTGATATTGATATTGATGAAGAGAATCCGTTCTTTGATTCAGGTGCTCAGTCACCCTTTAAAACCATAACTGATTCACAGACTAAAACTATAAATAAAAACATGAGAAGACAAAAGACAAGAAGTTTAATATTGAGTACAATACCGTCTTTACGTTATGATAGTCCCACAAAAACTGAAATTCCTGATGAAATACCTGATGTTATAAGAGAACCATTAATACATACTGTGTCTTCATCTTTGACAATGTTATCGTCTCCTTTATCAGTCAGATCTACTTTAAGCCAAGATGTGAGCAACAGTAATAACGATGATGATACTGACAACACACATGGTTTGGATGATATTACAGCAGATACAGTTATAATCAACAATATTGACCATAATAAATCAAATTGGTTAGATGACTTGAACAACGGGGCAATAGAAATGAAAACACCCAAGGGTTTTGGTAAATTTGATACACCAGCAAGGGAAAATCAAGAGGACCATCAACAGATCATTTCTTCCTCATCTCCTTCCTCCACATCATCAATTATTCAGAAATCATCAGATGCCACCACAGGGAATACGTCGTTTAAAGAAGAGGCCTCAAAGGAATCACAAGAGCCAACTGTCCTGCACAGCCCAGAGTACGTTGATAATTTCTTCCAAGAAAGATTAAAATTTAACAGAGACAAACTTTCATTGATCCCCCGTATTCAACCTTCAAAATCAGTGAAGTCTACTCAAATGAGACCAGTTCCCACAGGTGTTCTCAAGGTGTTTTTACCGAGAAGAATTAAGACACCAACGCCTTTATCTCAATTGCTGGTTCGAAAACCTCAACCTGTCAAGTGATATTCACTCTTTGCGATTCAACGTCCACGCAGCATATTTCTTTACATATTCATAAATACATTTTACATAATTTAATTCCTAAAGACATTTTTTTATTAATTTTTTTTTTATTGATTGGACAAATTTTTTTTCTTGTTTATTACGTGCGAAAACTTGCAATTTGAAATGAGATGTCTATTTTATAGCTGAAAAAGCTTTAAAGTGATCTCAACCCTGTCAATAAAGATAAACCACTCCATACCCACGCAAGTGAAGGTTAGGGAAAGTGTGGTGAGAAATATTTTAACAAGCTTTCATCAGAGCGATGCTTGTAAGTGGAACAAATCATTCTTTCGTGGAGGATGAATTCGCGAAGAAATCTGTAATCCAGAGCACAACAGACCTTCTTCCAGAAAAACAGGAGTTAGAAGATGATGATCCTTTAGAGATAAGTGGCCCCCAACTGGTGTCGTATATTAATATTGGTTCTTCATTGGGGCCTTTGACTCATACGAACAGTTTTAACGATGTGTCTGCAAAGATCAACTACGAAAGAAAAGTTTTATCCCAAGAGTTAACCCACCTGACATCACTGCTACGGGAGAAAGGTATTCTATTGACCAAAGTGACAAGATCGCGGCATAAGTTGTATCTGTTCAAATTGAACTCAAATAATAGCAAGATTTTATGGAGGTCAGATACGAAATACATTTGTCTGGACGCAATAAAAGATATCAGAATCGGTAAAATGGCTAGTAATTACATGGAAGAGTATCAAGTTCCTTTTACAAAGAGGTGGGTCACTATACTCTATGTTACAAATAAGAAACTAAAAATATTTCATGCTATTGCCAGATCAGACGAAGACTTTCAACTCTTTTACCAATGTATATGTGGTGTAGTGAATTTAAGAAAGGAGCTAATGGAAAGTATGTCACTTCCAGATCATGCTAGGTTTGCCTCCATACATTGGAATAATATGGTCTCTGAAAAGGAAGAGGATCAATTGAAAGATACGTTAACGTTTCAACAGGTGAAAAGTTTATGTGAAAAATTTCATATATATTGTTCTGTGAAACATTTGAAAAGTATATTTGATAGAGCTGATATTAATCAAAATAATTTATTGAATTTTAATGAGTTCCAAACATTTGTGAAACTTTTGAAAACTCGAGAGGAAATAACCACAGTATGGAACACTCTTTCCAATAATAAGGTTAAGATACGACTGCCCACATTTAAGACATTTTTACATACGGTTCAAGGTGAGACTACTTTGTCAGACCATGAAATGGACGAAATTTTTAATGACTATTCTGAAAATGATGAAATGAATCAAGATTTATTTACAAAATTTTTAAATGAACAACCTTATCTCAATGACATTGCAAATTCAACAGATTATTCAAAACCATTAAACCATTATTTTATTGCATCGTCACATAACACTTATTTGTTAGGGAAACAATTTGCAGAGACACCTTCAGTCGAAGGATATGTTCAAGTTTTACAACAAGGTTGTCGTTGTGTGGAAATTGATATATGGGATGGTGAAATAGGTCCTGTTGTATGCCATGGCATCTTAACTGCATCAATCCCACTAGCTAATGTGATAAAAATCATTAAAAAATATGCATTTATTGTCTCTCCATATCCATTAATCATATCATTGGAGATTCATTGTAATAAAGAAAATCAAAAGATAATATCTCAAATAATGAAAACCACTTTAGGAAATTTAATTTATAACGGAAATGATAAAATTAACATGACACAATTGCCATCACCTAATGAGTTAAAACATAGAATAATTATCAAGGTGAAAAAGCCTAAAAACATTTCAAATTCTCATAATAACATGGAATATTCTTCAAAAAATTATTCCTCTTCATCCATGTATGAATACACCTCGTTTTCATTCAGTTCCTCCAATGATTCTGAAATTGATTCGATCCCTGATAAGGATAAACTTAACGATGATACAGCAACCTTAAAACTTATCCCCAATGTTACAACAAATAGTTTAACAAGAATAAAGAGAATGGGATTAAAAAAGAGAGCTGAGATTACTACTTCAGTCTTTGAAATATCACATATTCATGGTCTTAAGTTTAGAAATTTCTCCTTACCAGAATCGAAGACTTTGACACATTGCTTTTCATTAAACGAAAAGAAATTTGAGTCGTTGAATAGAGATACAATTCAAAAATTGTCAATGAATAAACATAATCGAAGATTTTTAATGAGAATTTATCCACATACTTTAAGATACAATTCCACTAATTTTAATCCTATAAAATTTTGGAAACAAGGTGTTCAAATGGTTGCTACTAATTGGCAAACAAATGATATAGGACAACAAATTAATATTGCCATGTTCCAATTAGGTAATCAGAAAAATAATATGAATCACAGTGGTTATGTCTTGAAGCCAGCGTCGTTACTCCAAATAGTTTCCAAGATTAAAGAAATTCCTGAAGTTTACAAACATGTTAAAAGAAAGCTTCCAAGAGGTTACAATATAAACATGAAAGTTTTATCAGGACAATTACTTCCAAGTCTAAGTAAAGATCTCAAGTCCTCTAACTATTTTGGTCCATATGTCTCTGTTGAGTTTATTACTGATGACTTTAATAACTCTGTAATTAAACCCATCTATTCAGTTAAGAATGCAAATATAACTTCGAGTCTAACATCTCATTCTGTGGTGAAAGAAGGTAATGGCTTTAACCCGGTATGGAATATGGAACTTAACATTCAATTAAAAGACCTAAATTTCACTTTTATCAGATTTGTTGTTAACACTGATGAAACACCACTTGCAACTTTTTGTGTTAAATTGGACTATTTAAAGAGAGGGTACCGACACATTCCACTGTACAATATGAGTGGAGAACGTTACATATTTTCCACCTTATTCATTTATTCTCAAATTGACCCAATACAATAAGAAATGAATACCATTCTTTCTGTCAACGAAACTGCGATTATAGATATGTCCCCTTCTATAGTTTTTTTTTACTCTTCTTTATATATTCTAATTTATGATAGAAATGCCATTTGACATTCTTTTGCAAAGATCTTAAGCCGTTCTTTTGTTGTCATAGCTTCTAACTCAAGCTATTATGATAACGGTAACAAGAGGCTAATGTCAAGTATTCTCAAAAATCAAATAAAAAAAATTTATTATTGCTTCCACAAATATCTAAGAGAGAATGTAAGAATTTCAAGATCTGCACCACTTTTTTTTTTTTTGCTTTTTTGAAAGAATTACAAACAATGCTCTTGTCATTTTTACCAAAACCTCAAAAACAATATAATAGAAAACAACTTGGTAGAATATAATTTTTTGGCACTAAGCTTACAGTTCACAATACCGTAAGACTAACGGGAGAATTAAGTAAAAATCGGAAAAAATGCCCTAATATATTATAATGTGTCGGGTATTTAAGTGATCAACTTTCAATAGTTAAAAAAAAAATGAACTCTTCTACCAGCCATGTGTAACCAGTTTTTAAAGATTAATAATAAATGTATTCAAGGTTAGTTGTCACTTGTTAGAGATTTGGTAGCAAAATCTCAGTGTCATTTTATCATTATCTTAGAAGTAATTAGCTTTGTTCTACAGCTGTTCATAGAATAGCTTTTAGTATCTGTAGACTTTTAATTCGAGTATCAGTAAAAACTATATTAAAAAGTACTTGTTCTTTCTTGTTTTAGCCTACTTTATCAACCAGGATATCAGTAGCTGAAATAAGATTAAATGTTGGTAATATTCCTCAATTCAGTAAGATAAACTCTCTAAAATGAAAGGATCTTAATTTTCACTCAAATAATATCTATGCATGAATGGTCTCGTTTAGTAGATACTACTGTGGAAAATGTTCCCTTCCGTATAAAAAAAGAAAAGAGATTCCGATGTATTAATCTACTACCGGAATAAAATTCTGCCAGCAAACTTACGACACAATAACTTCGCATCATCTCTGTGATAGATCAAAAAAAAAAAATTGACAATACAAGCCTGCCAACTAGAAGATACTGTGTGAATTAGCTATGATGTCGGCCAAATCAGCTGCCACTTTTTTGCCTACTTTTTGGTTTCGAAAATTATTTATTTTTTTGAATTTTTTTGAAGGCGAATTTAATGGGAAGATTGAAAACATTGGACTGAGAAATTAACCTTTTATAGGGTTAGAAGGTAAAATATGTATAATCGCCAATAGGTTGATTCCTTTATAAATTCAAATAAGTATTAAAAAGAAAATTTACAAAGTGTCACATTCATAATATCCTTCGGGTATTATTACCTATTTAACACTTCACCCAATCTAAACCAGCTTATGGCACAACTTTGAACCTTCAATCCCCCGAATTGGTCCTTCTTATGAGTGGGTTGGGGAGCTAGGCGGGCGAACGTAGTGAGGATGCCGGAAAATATTTGTTCACAGCCGCATTATGAGGCCAAAATTTTGGGGATCAGGCCGGCACTGAAGGTGACGGACAAATGAAATTTGGTTAACCGACCTCATGTCACGTAGGTGTGAATACGCGAAAATTAATTTTCAAAATTTTGGTGCAGAGCGTGTTATAAATTACATCAAAATTAGAAAAAAAGCAAAATTAAAACCGGAAGACATCTTAATAGTGGTACAATTTCGGCCTTTTTGAAAAAAATCAAAAAATTTTGGACGAACTGAGAACGAAAAAAACCCACTTTAGTGGTACTTTAAAAGTTTGGGTAGACAATCAGGTCGATTGACTTTTCTTTTCTTTTTTTGCTTCGCCATCACTAAAGAACAATTGTATTTGCAAAATAAATGATTAGAGACGCATCAATCAAAATATTGTTAAAATGGTGAATGTAATTATTTACAATTAAGTGTAAATTACGTCAGATCGAGTCCCAGGCTTTAGGTTAAACTAACCCTTCCAAAAGAAACTTAAAATATCCACCCAATACAATAGGAGGGTTTAGTTGCATTTAGTAATATTTTTTGCCAATATCTTTTTCTCTATTGTAGTATAATATTAACAAACGTTATTGTTCTGAACTAATTGTGATCAGCCCATTATTGAGCTGATAGCTAGGGCAATTTATACCGTAAATAGATCTTAATCTTTTAATTTATCTTTACTTTCATGGCATGATCTTTCGAGAATATCCATTTAGCAAAAGATTTGTGCATACTTCTCTCTTCTATAAACCAGAATGAGGTTTAAAAATTAACTGCGATGAGCAAAATATAGCAAATAGACAAAAGTTTGTTCACTACTATACATTACCATGGTATTATTATTTTTTTTTTTTCATACTGGCTTTCTCTGGGGTCTGATCCTCAAAATTTCCTTGTGTCAATAATTACTACTACCTCAACATGAAGGCCCTCGATTTCAAAATATTTCGTGTTTTTATTGCTGATTTCGAGAATACCTTCTTGTTATATATTAATGACACGAAATGTTTAAGCTAGAATTTGGCGTCTACTAGCACACCAGATCACGATAACAATCGATCAAAAACGAAATATACCCTCTTCAATGCCCTTAGAGGTCAATAATGGATTGATATAAAATTCAGAGTTCTTTGGACCCAATGGTTCATGTACGTTTCAGATATGTTTTATAATGAAACTACCATAAAAAGGCAAACCAATACTCAATTGCAAGGCAAATAAAAGTCAAATGTTTGAAGAGAATATTAATATTATAATGGGAGACGGTGACATAAAGTCAATAATGGAAATTTCTCCAAATTCGTATGTGATGTGTGAAGATGGTGATGTCACAAGGGTCACTTCCGTAGCTAAAGATCTTCAAACAACATATGAAATAACTCAAATAACAAAACACAATGATGAAAATCATATTAGAAAGCAAATTTTCCAAAGGATTCAATTTAGTTGTTCATTGGGTCATGTATTATCTTTAAGTGTCCCTAGTGAACCAAAATTGGAAAGATCTTTAAAATATCAAAAGTATTTGGTTAAAATCAAGAAGTTAATCGATTTCGAAACGGATGATGGTCGTATTATCATCATTCCTAAAGATCAATATGTGAACTTCCCTCTCACTGCAGAAGGTGAATATCAGGCTAGAAATTATATGGTAGAAATTCAAAATGAACAACCAGAATTTATTGATTTTGCTATTGAATTGAGAGATCTTGATTACTTAAACAGTCATATGAGGTTGGTCACTTTAATGAGATATTGTCCTGTGATGACAGGAACTGGTACTTTATCTGAATTTTTGACTGGTCAAAAGCATTTAATGACACCTGCTGTATCAGGAATGGCATGGTTGTTGGGACTATGGATTGGTGATGGTACTACAAGACACCCAGAGATTTCAATGGATAGTCATGATGAATCCCTATGGGATGGGTTAACTGAGGCTGTGTCACATTGGGGGATAACACCAAGTTATAAAGATGCTAATGTACCATTAAGAGCCAAACATGTTAAACTATATTATGGTCGGGAGGACGTGAATAGAAAACATCAAATGTTTAGAACTAACAATCCATTTTGGAAATGTCTTATAAATTTGGAATTTAAAAACAAAGAAAGTGGGTTAAAACAAATACCACAATTCATGTGGCATGAAGATATTGAGGTAAGGGAATCGTTTTTAGCTGGTTTAATCGATGCTGATGGGTATGTTGCCTATGGACAACAAGCTGGCGATACATTTGGTGTTTCCATTCAAACCATTTATTCTTCAGTCATGGATGGAATAGTTAATATAGCTAGATCCCTGGGTATTAAAGCCTCAGTAACTACCAAACCAGAAAGAGAAAATATTATTGAAGGTAGAGTAGTACAATGCAAATTCACATATGAATGTACTCTTGTTGGGAAAACATCATTACAAAACATCTTATCCAAGTGTAGAAGTGGTCATAAAGGTAGAGCACAACCAGAAAAAGTTGTTAGAGATCCCATTCGATTTGGATTTAACGAAAAGAAAAGAGGCTTAAATTGGGTATATGGTATTCACACAGAAAAAGATAAACCTATCCTTCTAGGTAACAACGTCGCCACATTTTCATGTAATAACCAACATTGTCATCGGGAACAGAAGAAATTTTCCCCTGAGAAGAATCTTCGTCGTTGTAAAGCTTGTTCCAAAATTAGTAGCAAATGTTGCTATAAAGATTGGACGGGAAGACATAACCTTTGTAGCAGATGTCGTGCTAGGTATGTGGCTTCGGGCTATAGATGTCTAGAATGCCATTATGTACCGTACCAAAGAAGTCTGAAGAGACTAATAGAGAAAGAACTACCATTAACCTGTGGTAGATGTCAAGGAACATATTTTCATGATCCTATCAGGGGGCCCATAAAGAATATTTCGTACCGATCAATAAACCAACAACAAACCTATTCACCAGCAAACCTTATAGTAACATAAAAAAGCAACAGCAAATAAATATAGAGAAAAGAGAGAAGGTTAAAGCTTTCACCTCTTCCACAAAGTTGAAATTGTGTCAACAAAGTTTCATATTGTAAATAATAATGAAAAAATATTTATACAACATATTTATTGACGATATATAGATAATTTCATGTGTTAACAGCGGCCACTAATAGTTACAATGATAGTTAAAAGTAGTTGAAACATGCAAAGTAAACTTGTAACAAATTTGTCGCAAGGTCTACTTATATGTTTTCATTTTTCTTTTGCTTTCTTTGATCCATAATTTTTTGCAATCAAATACCTGTCATTGTGAAACCTCTAAATTTGTCACAGATTTTGTGAGACAATGTGGGAAATCCAGACATATTCGGTAATAGAGGAATATAAATTTGGAAAAATGTTCATGTTCTTGCTTATTATAGCATATTATTCACCCAAAGAGAATCGGAAGTATCATTGTTTTATAATTGCTTATGGTATGACAAATTTAATTTTATTCATAACGAGAATAAAGAATCAATATACTATTTCAACTGCTTCCAATTTCATATAAGTACCTAGCAGCATGGTAAATAAACTTGAATTGATCACTCATTTGAACCATTTTCATCCGTTGGGATCTCAATTGTAACACGATTTGTTCAATAAGATCCTTCTTGTACTCTAATTTTGGTTCAAGAGCATTATTATTACCTGGTTTTCTGTAGAAATCAGCAGTATCATGGATTAAATGGTCTAGAGCAATAAAAGTGCCTGATCTCCCAACACCGGCAGAACAATGTACAATAATTGGGTTGCCGTTGGAGTTTAAAGTATGAGAATGCTGACAAAGTTGCATAATGGGGATCACTTCTTGAGGTTTACTCATATCCCTCCATTGATCAAAATAGAAATGATGTACCGTTTTGACTGGTAGCTCGCTTTCTTGAGGAATCAATTTTAAAGTAGTTAAAGTGTATTGGTTGTCATATCTTTCTGAATCCTCAAATCTAACCTCCAAGGACATTGGAAACATACTTATATCATCTTCTTTACCAGATGGAGACTGCTTAGCAGGGGCAATTCTTGTCATGTCCTGATGGTTGAGTCCCAATGGCCAATAAGGGAAACATTTTTCTCTACCGTGTTCCACCAGTGGAGTCACCATCACAATAACGATGTCATCCCAAGGACATTCATTATAACACATTTGCCAAAATTGGGCCCATGTATTTTTTGTAGGACCCTGTGTGGCAATATAATAACCAGCAGAAACAGATTGTTCAGGTACCTCGACTTTCACATAGGAGGCATTAATATAATCATTGCCCTCCATCACATTAAGGTGCACTCTATTTCTCTCATAGGGCATGATATTCACGTACCGGTTCCTAAAATCATTTTGAGCCTGAATACTAACACCTAAAGACCATCTCGAGACGTTAGCCAAATCATTTGTTGCTTCTCGAAGCCTTCTGTCTTCTTCATTTTGGATGAAATTGAACTTCTGTTTCAATTCCTTGTCACTTTGGCTCAAATACCAAGGATACTGTGTCATTACGTCCTTGTCTGTCTGTGTTTGAGGTACTTCGAGCCTTGTTTCTACAAGTTTCAAAAAAGAGATCCTTTTGAAAATTGTTCTTTAAAGTGAAACTTTCCACTTTGAAAGGAGGGACTTCCACATCGAAAGAGAAAGAGGCAGTGATCCACAGATGTGAACATTTGATGTATATATCACACTTTCACAATAATATTACGTAATATAGTAAAGTGATGGGTGGATCAAATAAAGTTTTGCAGGGAACAAGTCCGGCTGGTATTTCTAAAGGGTCCTACAATCAGCAGTCATACATTTCATTATTGGATTTAAGGACAAGAAGTAAAGGTAAGGTTAAGCAATCACCACAAGTATCCTCATCAAATTCTTACAGTTCATTGTCTCAACTTCGGCTAAAAGAGTTGGCTGAGACTCATCATTGGGATCAATTAGAGGACTTTGATCTAGAAGAATTAAGAGATGGATTCTTCGATGCTATCTTTACAAAACCGGAGAGAAAATACAATGATATTGATGATATCTCTGGTGGAAATGATATGGATACATCTGAAGAGTATTTAGACTTCGATTATGGGCATTTAAACCTATTTTGTAAAAGTTTAAGTTCTAAGATAGCGAAGCAATGGTTACTGTTGGTTAAATTTTTTATTCCCTTCTTTCTTGCATTTGTGTTATGTGTTATTCGACCTGTTGGTACGTGGGTTGGACACAGATACAGATATTTTCTGCCTTTGGGGGTTCTACTTCATCATCCAGTGAGAAATATTGGTGTTCAATTAGAAATGACGCTATTTTCACTCATTGGAGTTACATTTGCATTAGGATGGTCTTCACTCGCATGGTATGTTTCTACAGCAACACATCCAACAGCTTCGCATCAAGGTGGTATTTTGTTTCAAAGTTTAGTGATGGCCCTAGTGTTTTCTATATGGGTCAAAACATATTATCAACGGTTCTTATACGCCAGCTTATCATTTGGTATAATTATTATTTTCACTCATAGTGTGTCCCTTGTCTTCTCTAAAGAGGACTTACCCTGGTTAATATTTAGAGATATTTCATTATCATATGTGTTTGGTAGTTTGTTATCTTTATTTACTTGTATTTTATTTTTACCTCATAGTGGAAATGGATCTCTGATGAGAGACTTTCAAAACACTGTAACTACATCCAAAAATTTTCTTACAGGTTTAATTAATCAAGAAACAGTAAATGATTCTGAAGAATTGGATGAATTGAAGAAGTTAATGATTCATTCTTTAAATATTAACTTATCACAGAGTTATAGAGATTTTTTCAATCAATTTTCAATTGCTAGATTTAATAGACACAAATTAGAAGAGCTTAGGAATTCATTAACCACCTTTTACAGTCCTTTACGTGTCCTCCCTTCTAATAATAAACTATTAGATAAAAACTTATTGACTAAGATATTTGATTCAATAAGTAAAAAAAATAATGATTCTAGTAATACCAATTTAACATTTGCAGAATTTGAATCATATTCAGAAAGTCCAGTAATATTTTCAGCAGGTTCCACACCAAGGCAAGGTAGGCCTTCAGGAGTAATGACTCCGTATGATAATTTCTATATTTGGATTATGCAGAAAAATTTTGGTAAGTCTGTGGTTGGTTTAATTATTGAAATGATATTAACCTTAGAAGTACTATTCAATGCCATATCTGTGTACTCAAAACACCATTCAGACTCGCCAGAAGTCACTGACATTAATCAGCAACTTACAGATATTGAATCAAAACTTAAAAGAAGGATTAATAATTTGGATGTGGCATATAAGGATTTTACCAAATCAAATATGTTTTCTAACGATCTTTTAAGTAACCCAGACTGTGTTGTTATATTCGTATTTCTTAGATACTTAAGAAATTCGGCTAAACAATTGTTAACTGTAATTGATGCATGTCTTGATTTAGGTGAAGATATTCATTGGAGGATACAGATGCCTAATTATCCTTTACAAAAGGCTTTACATAGGCTACCTAAACAGTGTACTATTGATGAAGGTTCAGATAATTTTCTCTATTATTACGATACTAAGAATGATGTGGAAGAAATCTTTGAAAGAGTTTACAACTCATATACTTCTAAACATGCATATACTAAGAGTTGGAATAAAACTGGAACAGTTAGAGCTATTGATCATGATGATTTTAATTTACATACTACTCATAATCCATTCCGTTATAGGGTTTGGAAATTTTCTAATATGATGTCAGGACCTGAAATGAGATGGACATTGAAAATTGTATTTTGTATCATATTTTTATGTCTTCCTGCATGGTTACCGGAATCATATCACTGGTATCAAGAATTTCAATGTTGGTGGGGGGCACTTATCTTTTATATTTTGGTCCATAGAAAGCCTACGGGTGGATTAAAAAGACTGTTAGTACGTTTAGCTGTTTCTATCTGGTGTATGTTTTGGGGTTGGGCTGCATGTCAAGCAAGGCATTTTGGTAGTCCTTATGCGATTTGTACATTTGCAGGTATTTTGGCAGTTCCAATGGCTGTGAATTTATTGATCTTTAACAATTCAAAAACAACATATGCAGGCCTAATCAGTTTTATTGTGATAGCATTAGAACCTTACGGTAAAGGGGAGAGTAATTTAAATACTGCCAAAATTTGGAAGAATACATGGATTACAAGTTTAAGTTTATTGATCGGTATCACTGTTTCGGTTTGTGTGAATTGGATCTTTTGGTCATATAAAGCAAGAACTGAGGTTCGATTAGCTGTGGCCTCCTTATTATCTTATTTAAGTCAATCCTATCAATCTGTTACTGACAGATACTTGTATCGTGATTTAGATGATCAACCTACTGAAATGACATTATCATTTGGCCGTATTAGAGAAGTAAGATTAACACAAAATATTGATGCTATTAGGGGACTCTTAAAAAGAGCTAAATTGGAACCAAATTACATATCGAACTTTGACTCCGTAAAGTATGAGAAATTAATTGATTCATGCCAAAGACTGTTAGAAAAATTAATTGAATCCAGAATATCTGGTTCATACTTTCAAATTTGGGAACAGGATAAAAGCAAGGAAGCAACTAGGGCTTTATTATCTTTAAGAAGAGATGCAGTTGCTTCTGTCATCTTTGTTTTTTACATTATGGCGAATTGTTTCCGTTCAAAAAATAAGATTCCAAAGTACTTACCTAATACTATCTTGGCCAGAAAGAAATTGTTTGATTATATTAACAAGTTGGACAAGCAAGATGAAATTAAAAATGAACACTTGAAACTGGATAATCTACAAAGGAAAATATTTGCGAATAAGGCAGATTTATTAACTGAGAAAAAAGTTGAAGAACCTCATTTAGATGATTTCCAAAAATTGCATTGGACAGAAGTTTATGGAATGGTATTTGCAAGTGCTTTTACTGATGTTTCAGAGGCTGTAGATGATTTACTCGACTGTTGTAAGAGTATTGTGGGTGAAGAATGACTTTTTCAGGAACCTACGAACATAACCTGATAAAGTTGTATGTCTTGGTTATTTTTGGATACAAAGGAGAGCTAAGACTAATAATGTATAAATGTTTCTATATAATATATATTAATCATACCAAACTGTGAGCCCCTTAATTATTACATAAAGTTTTAGCCTTCCTTAATTTGATTCTGGTAGAGTCCAAAACTAATATTAAAACAAAAAAAATGCTCTAGAACGTCTTTGAGATTTACAGATTTTATTTCAAATATACCAGTTTAAACCACATTATAATGCGTATTGATATATTATGGCTTGATATCGTTGTCATTTTTATTAAAAATGCATTTCCAAAAGTTGCTTTGTTTTTTAAGCTTTAAGAAAGTTTGCAAGTATAATTACTTATTTAACTTTTTGAGTGGTGTTATTAACTATAAAAAGAACTTAACCACTCTTTCTTTAGCTTGTAAAATCTTGCTATAAATAAAAAACACTAAAAAGTTTAGAAGTCTAAATTTTATTGACATGATACAAATAATCTTAAATACAGTACTCTTTACAGGTATAGAATAATAATTTCAAAAGAACATTTGCAATCTTTTCATTTATAACCTATCCTATCTTATAAAAAAAATGGTATGCAACTAAAACATAATTTATCTGTATTTATGTTACACTTTTGATTTATTATATATTATTTATGTAAAGATTTAAAAAAAATGACAGCATTTGCTTCAAAAGTAAATGTGATGGGTATCTCAATTTCTTGGTTTCTTTCCCATCTTAGTGAATTCCTCAGCGTCATTCAAATTAGGATTATTAGGAGATAAAGAATCACGTAAAGAATGTGGAGAAACACCACTAGGTCTTCTTCTCTTCAAATCAGGTCGTTTTGGATCAAGATTATTATCATTATTTGGACCATTATCTTGATTATTCATATTTCTTCGTGACATGGTTTGAGTCATAGACGAAGAAGTAGGTGGGGCTGTGGGCATATACGTATTAGGGATTTGGGTATTACCAGAATTATTTTGTCCCACATTAATGTTTGTATTTGATTCATAAGTGGGACTTCCTGCAGCATTCATATTAGGCATGTTACTACCCATAGGTGTAGTCATGGGTACATTTACTTTATTATAATTTTGTTGAACGTATGAATTTAATGCTTCTAAAGGACTATTAATATTATGAAGTCTTTGATAAGATCTTAAATTTTTCAATGCTGACATTACTGTACTCACTTGCATAACTCTCATTAACCCTTCTTGAGATCCAAATACAGAAACATTTCTAAAAACACTAAAATATGAACGTAATTGTGTAATGGCATTAAAATTTGGTGGAATGTTTTTATCATTTTCATTCATACCTGATTTTTTCCCAGTTGGATCATTACTATTATTACTATTATTATTATTATTACTATTATTATTATTGTTATTATTATTATTATTATTATTTCTAGTATCATTATCGTCATTTTGTTTATTGGAATAATTAGAAGTTGGAGTACGTATTGGATCTGTAGTACTATTTTCTCTCTTAATGCTATTTTCTTGTTTCAATTTACCTAATTTTTGGAAAATATCATGACTTACCTCTTGATTACTTAATAACCTTTCTAAAGAATTCCATTCAATACCTGGTACAAAACTATGCATACAAAGATCACCAAATTCTAATTTTAATGAAGGTGTAAAAATCCCTTTAAATTGAACAAAATGGGTGATATAACTTGCATCAGGATAATGGTAAGTGAATGTAGCTTTGGGACAACTAATAAAAATACAACCATTACTTAATACTTCACTTTTCAATTGTTGTGGTGCCACCTCGATACGAACCACTCCAAGTTTCCATAATGTAACAAAGATTAATGGTACTAAAGAGATTAAGAAATCAAACTTTCTAAAATCTATTGTAGAGGTCTTACTGTATCGTAGTGATGCATTTGGTGTAAACATTTCATGAACAAAATTTTGCCAATATTCTAATTTGGAAATATGTCCCACAGAATTATTAATCATATTAATCATATCATGAAATCTTAATATTGCCATCCCTGAGATATATTTTCTTACTGGGTATGAAAGTAATGCAGTAGGAATATTTGGATTAGCCCGAAGTGGGAGTGCTTGTTGCTGTTGTGATTGAGGTGGTGGAGGTTGTTGTTGTGATTGTGGAGTTTCTTGAGGAGGCCCCCTCATTACATCTGCAGCATCACTAGTAACTCTAGATTGTCTTGTTTCATGCATAGCCATGTATGGTGAAGAAGACGTGGTATTTGAAGTAGCATTATGTATTGATAAATTTCTAGTTAAAACAGGAGCATTAACAGGATTTGTGGGTGTACCCATATTATTGTTATTATTTGTTTTAATATCTCCTGAAGATGGGTATGGTTGTTGCTGGGGCGGTCTTGTCATTGTGGGATCCATGCCATATAATTGTTGGTTGGGAGGATAACCTTGCACATTCATCTTTATATTATCGTTTGTGGTTGTAGGAGCAGTATTACTTGCATTAACATCAGTGGTAGACACATCAATAAACCCATGACCCATATTACCTATATGATTAGCCATTGACTGTTGTGTTGGCACCATATTATTGCCGCTACCGCCATATAAGGGACTTCCGTCCATAGTATTATTATTATTATTATTATTATTATTATTATTATTATTATTACTATTATTATTATTATTCATATTATTTAAAGGGAGCCCAGGCATATTAACAGCAGAACCCCAGGGAATCCCATTTCGGTTATACATTCCATGTGGCGCCCCATACGGCATCTGAGGTCGTGGTTCGTTGGCATTAGCATTGTTATGTTGGTTCATGTTTCAAAAATGAAAAGTTTCTGTGACAACTATAGAGCAAAAAACAGAGATAAAGAAATAAAGGAAAGAAAGAGTGGGTAATCTGCCAGCAGACTATTTATTACACGCAGGATCTTCTTTGTTGCCCAAGTGTGAAAATTAATTGCAGTTCCCAATGTCAAAATACCTTCTTTCGACACAAAAGACGTCTGACAATTCCTTTGTTTTTTTTTGTCGTTTGCCCTTTTGAAAATTTTCGACGAGATCTAATCGGAAAAAACCCGCACACCACAGCACAGCAGCGCAAAGAACAATAAGATTTACATTTTTCGGACCCTTTTTGCATATTTTTGCCTGCGAGATCTGAGATCAAAATATTCAAAATACTTGACGTATTCAATCTCTGGGACAGTAAAGAATGGAGGCAGCAGTGATGACGGTGTGTGTCATGCCCTCTGCAGAGTATGGACGGCGTGATTTGGTGAAGGAAGAGATAATCTCCTCGGTGGTGGCATTGCCCTTTTGGGTGCTTGTCTGGTTCCCCTTGGGGAAGTTGTCCTCGTTGGCCTGTTGTCTTGTACGGGTCTTACTGGCACGTTTCTTTAATAACTTGTTAATTGTGTCTCTCTTTTCTTCTTCCAATTTCTTATCCTTCAAGTTCTTACGTTTACGAGCAGTTTCTGCCTTACGTGATTGAATTTCCTCCTCGGTCAATTCTTCTTTTTGTTGTTTGTTGTCATTGGAAGAATAATCCATAATATCCTTCAACATCTTGGAACGTACAATCCGGCGTGGAATGTCTGCTGTGGTCTCTTTACTGTCCATGTCAAGGTTGACACTGTAATCAGTGGTATCACCAGTTTCTTCATCATCATCTTCATCTTGAGCTCCAGGCATAGGGGTTATATCCTCATCTTCATCTGGGATAGGTGTTTCACTTACTTCAGGGACTTCCAATTCTTCGTCTTCTTCTTCGTCTTCCTCCTCCTCCTCCTCCTCCCCATCTTCTTCTTCGTCCTCCTCCATGTCCTCCTCATCCTCACCTTCTTCTTCTTCTCCTTCTTCTCCTTCTTCTCCTTCTTCTCCTTCTTCTCCTTCTTCTCCTTCTCCTTCTTCTTCTTCTTCCCCTTCCTCTTGTAATTCACCCTCTCTAATAGACTCCTTCACCTCTTCTTGCTTCACTTCTTCATCTTCATCTTCTTGTTCAGGAATGACGGGTACTGTTTCTCTTTTTGAGGTAACACTCACAATTGGTTCATCCTCTTTTACCACTTTATGTCTAGAACTACTTCTACTAGAACTTTTTTGTGACATTTTAACATTCCCATCATTCAATTTAGCCTTCTTATATGTCGAATCATGATATTCTTCATCTTCATCCTCGTCATAATCATACTCTTCATCATCTTGCTCATAAACATAGTCATCTACACCATCTTCATCTTCACCATTAATAATCTTATCACCGTTTTCATCCACTTCTGTATAATTTGGACCATCATGATGTTGGCCATTATTTGATGATGTTTCTTCTTCACTTCCCCAAGATTCATCGATTTCTTCCTCACTCACATTACGTGAACTAGTCCTTGAATCTCTACGAGTATGCATTTTTGTCTTCTAATTTCAATGATAGTCAAAGTTCCTTTCAATTCAATAAACCGACCCTCTTTTGAAGTTCAATATCCTCCCGTTAACAGTCACTTTCGCTGAATTAATCGTTGCTATTTCCACGTTTTTGCTTGTCAACTTTAATTACATTAATATTTTTCTTTCTTTCTTGCAGGTTTAAAAAAATCTGGCATTATTTTAAAGGGCATCACTTAAGCCCTGTTTTTAAAAAAAAGATTCTGTCAGTTTCAATAAGAGAGCTATTAAGACAAAACACTAAGTAAGTACTCAGAAATGTCGCTAAGATTACTATTTTGTAAGTCACATATATACATTCACCGAAGTAAAGAGGCTCGGGATAACTTGAACGGGTTTCTTATCATTACAAAGGAGAAAGATTCACCGGGACAGGAAGCCCTGTTGTCCTGGATTACTACCACCTCGTTGAATAGACAACAAATAGACTGGTTAGAAAAGCAAGAAATGTTGTTAGTGGGTGATAATAAGAATGAAACTTTGATTAGAAAAAGTGTTAAGATGAATTCACAAATTTTAAATGTGGCTAAATCAGGTTCCATGGGATCCTTTTCTACTCCCTTGGGATCTCTTTATTCTATTGAGTTTAGAAATCCAAGTCCCAGTGGATGGTGGTACGGTTCTATTGTGATGCATTCGTTGTCACCTATAGAGGATTCTACATTACCTGTATTATTCTTTCATGATGATTTATGTCCCTCCACAAAATGTAGACAGACTATCTTGAAAAAGGAGTTTGATCCTTTTGCTGATACAGGTGGTGTTTATTGGGGTGGGATAGATCTTAGAAATAAAATTTCAGAATTGGTAGATTTACAAAGAACACATGTGGATAAAGGTGTGTGGTTGATTAATGCAACATTAGATGATTTAAGAAATTTTTCCCCTAATAAATTAACTAAATCTTCAATAGATAATAACAATGAAGGTGGTGATGGTTCTATTATTTCTGATGAATTCTGGAATAAATGGGAAGCAACTAAATGGTCTGTAATGTCTCAAATTGCTAATGCTACTACTAAGACAGGATCGTTTGTCACTAACCTAGTGAAAAGGCATCCTATCGTAAGACTTGTGGAACAAAATCGTGAAAATAAATATGTTAGGCAAATGTTAGAGAACCCAAGAGTTCAAGAGGTACAAAATGATTTTGATTCGGCTAGAATTTATTTAGCTAAATGGGCTTTAGGAGTCAAAGAAGAAGCTGAAAGATATCAGTTAAACAATCAATTAAGTGAAACCTATCGTAAACTTTTAACCACTGATTTAGGATTTGATATTACTGGTGATACAAATTTCTCACCTACTGAAATTAATAAAGCCATGCAAAGAAGTTTCCCCTTGACTAAGCACCGATGGGAATCATTTTTCGATTTACAAGGAAGATTATCCATTACTGTTACTGAATTGAAAGATTTTATATTTCATGGGGGTATCGAGTCTATGGAGCTAAGAAAGGAAGTTTGGTTATTTTTACTTGAAGTTTATCCGTGGGACTCATCTAAGGATGAAAGAGAACAAATTTTAGCCACTTTGACAGAATCATATCAGGAATATAAAAATAAATGGTTATTTAAAGTGTCAAGTTTTGATGATGAGGAAGAAATGGAGAAGGCAGAAGCATACTGGAATGATCAAGTGTTTAGAATTGAAAAAGATGTATTAAGAAACGACAGAAACTTAGATATTTATCAGTATAATACAGAGACGGGAGAACCACCACTACAACGAGGTAATACTAATAATGGCGACGCCACTCAAGAAGAACAAGAAGAAGCTGTTAATGAATCTGAACATTGGTCTATTAGCAACCCACATTTATTGAAGTTAAGAGATATCTTAAAAACTTACAATGTTTATAATGATAATTTGGGATATGTGCAAGGTATGTGTGATTTATTATCACCAATATATTATATTTTCCGGGATGAAACGTTGTCATTTTGGTGTTTCACTAAATTTATGGACAGAATGGAACGTAATTTCTTAAGAGATCAATGTGGTATAAGAGATCAGATGTTAACCATGTCTGAGTTAACCACACTAATGCTACCCCAATTAAGTGAACATTTAAAGAAATGTGATTCTTCTAACCTGTTCTTTTGTTTTAGAATGTTGTTAGTATGGTTTAAGAGAGAATTTTCGTTTGATGATGTTTGTTCTATTTGGGAGATTTTTTGGACTGACTATTATTCTTCACAATTCCAATTGTTCTTCATGTTGGCCATTTTACAAAAGAATAGCCAACCTATCATGCAAAATTTGAATCAATTTGATCAAGTGATCAAATATTTCAATGATTTACATAACACAATGGATTGGAACGATTTAATGATTAGAAGTGAGTTGTTATTCATACGTTTCCAGAAATTGATGAGTTTAATGGACAGGAAGGAGCAACAACAACAGCATGGACAAAGGGATGTCAACATGGTAGATACCACTAATAATGCTAGTAGCACCGGAATAGAATTACATGAAGTTGATTCTCATGGTGAAGAACATCCAATTGAAGATCCCACTTTGCCCAATCACAGTCCCCATTTACAACTCTTATTACAAAGAAAGCTTGTCATCCAACGTGAACCGCCAAGAACACATGATTCTGTCAAATGAGATCAAGAACAGTGTCAATTACGTATGGCATCATTAAAGTGAAAAATTTTGATTAAACTTAATTACAGATTGTCAATGTTGAAAAATTAATTTGCACCGAAAATCAATCCGGAAGTAGAAAGAACAGGCAATAAAGACTTGTAAGTCACACTAACAGCACGCCGTTCGCTTTACCATTCTGTTGCTATCGTTACTTCAATCAAAGTCTATCGCTAATATACACTATATCTCAATTTACTGTTCGTATATAGGAGACCTTCAAAAAAATTTTATAAGCAAGAGAAGTCAAGTTTATTAACTCCCAGTTTTGTCCTGATAAGAGAGGAAGACTATACATTTATTCTATACATCTAATTACATTGCAGTTTTGTGACTAAAATAATTTTATAACATATACACACACAGTATGATTGATATGATCCCATCGGAAGTTATTAATTGGAATATTCTTAATGAAATAATATCTATGGATGAAGATGATCCAGATTTCTCTAGAAGTTTAATCACACAATACATTGATCAAGCACTTACCACATTTGACCAAATGGAAGGTCATTTGATTGGAGATAAAGATTTGAAAGAATTAGACAGTTTAGGTCATTTCTTAAAGGGTTCTTCTGCAGCTTTAGGTTTACAAAGAATTGCTTGGGTTTGTGAAAGAATCCAAAACTTGGGTAGAAAATCTGAAAACATGTTCCCCAACCGTATAGACTTACTTAATACATTACCTTCTACTATTCCAGTTGAAGACGCTGATAAATTGGAAGGGAATGATTCGGTAATTGGTACGAATCAGGATGCCAGTGGGGATGGTTTATATTTACAATTAATCGGACAAGCATTATCTCAAGCTAGAATTGAGTTTAAACTGGCGAGAAGGGAACTGTCACATTATTACAAGACACAACTTTGATTCATATTTTATATTTTTCATCATCCTGATAGGATTCTCTTTCGCTTTTTTTCTATCTTCATTCAATTATCCATAAGAAATATTTTCTATATCAATATATATAACATATGTATATACTTTTATCGTTTCTCTTCTTGTTTGTCAAATACATATAAGTCATTATTAACGTTTTTATTGAGTTAATTCATAAATGTCACCAAGTTTACCCACATAATATGATGGTCTTGGATATTCATCAGTAACAGTCAAGGCTCTTTCTTCAGTTTCAATACCAGAAAGAACTAATAAAGTACCACCTAATCTACCTTCATGGCCAAATCTAATATCTGTATTTAATCTATCACCAACCATACAAACTCTTGATTTATCTAATTTAGCATCAGAGACAATACTGTTTAACATATTCATATTTGGTTTACCACAATAAATTGGAGTTCTCCCCGAAGAACATGCCACAGAAGCAATGATAGAACCAGCACCAGGTAAGATATGGTCCTTTTGTGGGAAAGTGGAATCAATATTAGTACCAATAAAAGTCACTTTATCTTCACCTTCTCTTAAATATTGTAAAGTGACAGCTAATTTATGATAATTAATTTTATTATCTAAACCAGCAATGACAGCACGAACATTTGGATCCAAACCATCTTTTAAGAATGGAGTCTGTTTAACATCAAATGGTTCATTTAAACGTGGATCAGTACCACCTAAATGTTCAAATCCCATTGTAGCTAACTCTTCACCAATACCAGCTTCACCAAGGACCCAAATTTTGTCCTTACCAGGTTGTAATTTTAAGAAATCACGTACATAGATAGCAGATGCATAGCCAGAGGTAAAAATTTGTTCAATCTTAACGTCAATGCCAAATGATGCAAATTTCTTCTTATAAGTAGCACGAGATTTAGTCGAATTATTAGTCACAAAGAACACTTGTTTACCCAATGAATCTAATTTATTTAAAAACTCTTTAGTATGTGGTAATAAATAATTACCTAACCATAAGACACCGTCACAATCGAAAAGAAAAGTGTCAAATTTGTCAAAGAAGTTATTAGCTTCCTCTTTAGTAGTAATCTTGACCGGGTCAGTAGAAGAAGTCATAGTCAATGTGTTCTTCTTTTTCAAGTGTAGTTAACGTTCAGCAAGAAGTGGGTGATTATTTACACCTTTTTATATCAAATTGAATGTGTCTTTTAAATGTCAAAGGTGCTCGAGCAACTTTTTTTATATCTTTTTTTTTTGACTTTGAAAAGTTTTCACGTTTTTTTCAAGGGGAAAAAATGGATTTTTTAGTGTGTAATGTACTGACCCAGTGGCAATGGTTGGGAAAGCGGTTGGTTTGCTGTTTGTTAAGGCTAAGGGATGGCTTGTTGAATGTATTCACATGTGTTATTTAAAATTGAAAGAGTGTCCCAGGTCTTTTAGGTCAAATATCGTCATGGCTGGTTGGTACATTGACACATTTCAGCTTATTTGACTGTACTAGGATTATCAGTGCACTCAACCATACCCTCTAGAACAGTGAAAATACGTTTCTATAAGAAATCATCTTACTTACGAACCCAAAAAGGCAAAATAGCGTGATTTTATTATGGCTATAAATATTAACTGCACTTAAAAAGAAAATATACAAAAAAACGCGCAAGTGGTTTAGTGGTAAAATCCAACGTTGCCATCGTTGGGCCCCCGGTTCGATTCCGGGCTTGCGCAATTTCTTTTTTGCTCCCATTTTGAACATTCTGAAGCACAACCGTTAGGTCCTTTACCCTTGAAGGGGAGTAGTCTTTTTATGATATCTATCTTGTCTCTTACTAATTAATTACCTTTCAACAATGTTTTTTTGTTTTTTTATTTTTTTAATTTGGTAAACAACCTTTTTTCAATAAATGTTTTGTTAAATTTGCCTTGATTCTACTGTCAAAAATAGGTTTTCCTATAGTTAATTTAAACAAAATTTCCAAACCTCATTGAGCTCTTCCTTTTTGCTATCTTGATTGGTTGCGGTAAAAAGTAATACTACTATTTCAATTGTTAGGTAGCCACAATTCAATTTAAATGGAAAGTTGGAAGATAAAAGAGCAAGTTATTTTACTTATCTTAAAATAATATGACTTGATGAATTTAAAATCTTGTATGCTAACTAATTTAAAGGTATATATGCTCTTATATAACTCATTACTGCTTCTTTCTTAACTTTCTCTTGGCATAATCCAAAACCTGAGAATTACCTTCCTTGGAAACAAAGAACTTTCTTTTCTTATCATCCTTCCAAAGCAAAACCCCAATGTCTTGAGCATATTTACTTAACATATTGTATTCTCCACTACTTTCAAAATCTGAATACAATGAACCCTCATAAGTAATAACTCTATCTAATTCTAATTGCCATAATTTAATTTGATCCACCACTGTGGGAGGTAGCACTTGTAATGTATCTTTAGTGTTAGGATCTAATTCTCTCTTTTTCAATAATTTAGCTTCAGCTAGTCTTCTCATTTGAGGATGTGCATGTGTCTCTAAATATGCAATAATTTGATCTGCGGTAATACCATTAGTTAATGCTCTTCTCACTGATTCTCTTGTCAATTGTCCAGTCACCATATTAATAAATCTCGATTTTAAATGAACAAATAGACTTAAGATAGCAATTTGTAATGGAGAATTTGAATATGAATATATTTTGAAATTTGTTTCCACAATTAATGCACCATCTTGAGTCTCTTGTGATATATTCCCAACTTGCTCTTGATCATTCCCATTCTCAAGTGTACCAGAAATATTATCTCCTTGTTTGGAAGTAATATCTTCTTTATTTTGTCTTAAGACACTATCCATTGCGCCTGATGCAGTTCTAATAACATTTTTGGAATCTGATGTTAACATAATAGCTAAACTAGTTGGATAAAAAACATTAGATGTTACAGTTTTTTGAAAGACAATACCATAATCTCTCATATCCTTAAGCATAATCTTTTGTGTACTGGTTAAACTCTCTGTACTATATGCTTTACCAACTTCTAACGCACCTAACATGAAGATGAAATTTAACACTTCGACTGTATCCATTTGTAATGTTTCTGACATCTTTAAATATTGTAACAATAAAGTCCAAATTTGAGCACTGATTTCTTGTAATAAGAATTGGAAACCTTCATTGGTAATTTTAAATTCACCCGTGGTTTCAATTTCCTCCATTAATTTACTATGTTTTAAAAGATTTAATACATTATTCGATGGTATTTCAGATATCGGAGTCCCCACCATAAAATGTAAAATTGTTTCCCATTTATTTGCAGAATATTCATCTAAAAGTTTCATATCAATAATACCCCTTCTTGTATCTTCATCATCTTCAATGACAATCCCAAATGAATTACTCACTTCACCACCTGTTAATGCATTTCTAAAACTATTTCTAAAAGTCGGGTTTAAACCAATCATTAATTGTCCTGTGGATTTATTTGGAATGATTAGATGTAACGATTTCATTGATTTAATGGCTTCTTGAAATTCTAATTTCCCATTTGATTTAATCCACCTATCTAGGTCTCGAAGAGATACATTTGTATCATTAAACACTAATGACATCACTAAAAATTTAGCTACTTGAGGTAACAGTCTGTAGATGGCTAAACAAGTAGCAGGAGATTCATATAATCTTGTTTGCACTTGTTGTGGAATTTCCTCTAAATATTGATTCACTGAATGTTTTAACACATTTGTTGTCATTTTAACTTGTGACTTATCACTGGTGTAACGTCCTGAGAAGTTTTCTGTTTTAAATGACTTTGATTCAAGCAAGACTTTTTAAGCTCTTTTTTTCACTTTCATTTTTATTTTATCACTATTTTTTTTTCCACTAGCAAAAGAAGCAAACTTTAAGCAGTAAATTTAACAAGTTGAATGTTTTATGATATCGGATCTGCGCGATAGGCAAGCAATGTGTACCAGCTAGCGTTATTATTTCTTTTATAGGTTCCTTGGTCCAATTCAAAACAAAATAAAAGAAAGAAGGAAAGAGGGAAAGAAAGTGAACCCTGCGTATATATCACTTCAAACTCAGTCAGCAGTTGACTGAGGGTTTCCATTTCCCCTCTCAGGCGAAAACACAAATAGATAATTGATTTTAAGACGTTTACAAAGTTCTTCCATGTCCATTTCTTTATTTGATGTCTCGTTCATTCCCTCTTCTAACCTCTTCAATTCTTGTTCTTTATAATTCTCAAAATCTTTTAGTTTCTCATCCATCATACGTTTATATTCCTCCTGATCATCAAAATCCATTTGTTTAAACTCTTCAGATTCAATAATAGTGTCAATTTCCTCGTGCATAGAATCATCCATCATATATTCAAGCCGTTTCTTTTGTAATTTCAACTCTTTCTTTCTTAATTCATCATATCCACCAATCTTATCAATCTTACAAAGGGTCATATTTAAAATATATGACAGTGCAGCTTGCGTAATATTTCTCCATTTTTGGATTAATTCCAAAACTTTCCGTTCTTTCTCATAATTCTCCAGTATTTTGATAGCATTTTCTAATTGTTTACTCTCATTCTTAGCTGTTCTTACAGTAACATTCCCCTCCACTTTCAATTTCGTCTCTGCTTTCTTATTTAAATTCTTCTTGAATGGATTTCTAAACGGTTTCTTCTCTATCTTCCTGGCTTCCTTCTTCTTGGGGGTGCTTTGCAACAACTTTTCAGGGTTGAATTCTACTACCGTTGTGCTATCCTCCATCTTTATTTATCAGGTTTTTTATGGTTTGTTGTTGTTCTTCAGCGGCTAATTTCTTGCTTTAATTTCTTTACATTTGAATTTAAAGATTTTGGATTTTTTTAACTGCAATTAAACACACAGCGTTTTTAAAGGATGAATTGAGAGTACAAAAAGACAGGGATTTGGAATATTCGCTAGTGATAGAGCCCTGACAGTTGATGAAACAAGCAGCAACTCTTGATAATTAGGGTTTGTGTGAAGTTGAACGGTTCAAAATGACAAATAAACAAGATTCTGAGATATTAAAATGTCAAAATTGTCATTTACCACTTCAACTGGATATTTCGTTATTAGATCTTAGTTTATCACAACGGAATCTGTTGGTAACTAGTATTGGTGATCAGGATGGTGTGAATGATTCTGAGGTGAATTACCCCAAGGATAGACTAAATAAGTTGAAAAATGTGGTAAGTCATTCTGAGATAAATAATAAATTAAAGGGTGGACAGTTGTCTAGTAAGTTTATTCAACTGGAAGGGGGTAAGTCCAACCGTGAACCTATTGGAACAAAAAATAATGATACTGATTCCCAATCAAATAGTGATCATCCTACTAGTATAGAGGATACCAAGGAGGAAACTCAGGATATTAATTCAGAAAAGATTTTATCCACGCAAATATCTACCCTTTCCAATATCTTTAATATATTATCTTCTAAGAGTAGTATTGATTATCCAATATGTCAAGATTGTTGTCAACTGATAATACAAAATTTGAAAAGGGAATATAATGAAACTTTAGAAGAGAAAGAAATTTATGCACAATTTCTTGATAGATTAGAGAAGCAAAGCTCTATTCAATATGATAATTTGCATAAAGATGACAAAGAAAATACATTAGATGATGAAGATATTGAATTTGAAAGAAATAATCTCTTCAAGAGATTAAAAGAACTTGAAAACGAAGAAACGGATCTAGATAAAGAAATATTAGAATTAACTAAACAACTTAAAATTAAAGAAGATAAAGAAAATGAAATAAGAGAAAGGAATAACCTAGAAGAATTATCACAATTACAATTTCAAATTGATTTACAAAATTTGAAAAGTCAACGTGAAACTGCATTAAACACTTTAGATATGTTAAGAAAAACAAATATTTATAATGAAACGTTTAAGATATCACATGCTGGACCATTTGGTACAATTAATGGATTGCGGTTGGGTAGTTTACATGAAGTGCGAGTATCATGGAGAGAAATTAATGCTGCTTTAGGACAAGTTGTATTGTTATTACATTTATTGTGTACTCAATTAAATTTCTCTTTAAAGAATTATAAATTAGAACCCTCGGGATCATTCTCTAAATTACAAAAATATACTGAAGAGACCCAATCATGGACAACATTAGAAACATATTATGATGAAAATTTTAAATTTACCAAATTATTTCATAAAGAGACAAATTTTGATAAAAGTTTAGAAAGTTTACTTGATATTGTTAAACAATTATCACAACATATTTTATCTTCACGTATGATAGAAGAAAGATTGTCTAATAATATAGAGAATTTGTCAATTAATGGTAATAACTCCATTTTAGAATCAACTAATATTCGTTATTCCGTGTCAATATTTAACAGTAATAGTCACAACAACAATAACAACCATAATAATAATACCCCTACAAGTGAACTGCCATATGATATTTTTGAAGATAAAATTGATTCATTGTCTGTATATCTTTATGGTAAAGAACCCAATCTTAAATGGACTACAGCAATGAAATTCTTATTAACAGATGTCAAATGGTTATTACTTCTTTCTACAAGAAATTTGGATATGACAAATCAATAACTGATGATAATAGAAAAAACCTTATAGATGTATTATTTATATAAAATATATACTTACATAATGTAGTTGTATCAAATTGATATTGTGATTTAATAAAAAAATAAAATAAAATAAAACAAAGCGAAGGATAGTTAAATATGGAAATAAGCTGACTTATGCTTCATCTTATAATGAGCGATTTTAATTTTATAACGTTTTTTTATTTTAATTTTGTTTTGATGTGTTTGGTTAGAGCATGGCTGTTATGTATTGAAAAAGAGGGATGGGAGGGAATCGCTAAGGTTAACTGCTTGATGGGTTAAAAGCAAAACTGATTCAGCAGTTAATGAAAACTTCTTTTTTTTTAGAAGAGAAAAATAAATATAAAGCAGATGAAAATCCTTACCACCATGATGCACTAGATCCTTGTTGTCTATCTGAATTTCCCCATGATGAATTTGAACTAAAACCTGAATTCCCCCAATTACTTCCGCCACCACCTCTTGAACGGTTACCCCATGAACTTGAACCAGAAGATTTTCTATAATCTCTAGTACTATCACTTCTACGACCTCTGTTACTACCTGATCTAAAACTGTTACTTCTTGAAGAAAATCTAAGAGCATCTTCCAAGAATCCTGGAACGTCTTGATTAGCTTCTTTCAATAAATCCACCAAGCCCCTGACAATATTTGAATTGTTACTATTAAAGAATGATACAGCAACACCAGTATTACCAGCACGACCAGTTCTACCAATTCTATGAACATAATCATCAATATCTGTTGGTAAATCATAATTAATAACTAATGTGACATTTGGAATATCTAACCCTCTTGCTGCAACTGCAGTGGCAACCAGAATATCAGCAGCACCAGATTTAAATGCCCCCAAAGCACGTTCACGTTCAATTTGTGTTCTATCACCATGAATTGCAGTAGCTCTGAAATTTTGCACAATTAAGAAATCGGTTAATTGATCAGCCATTCTTTTTGTTTCCACAAAGATTAAAGTTAAACCTTCCATTGATGTTGCTAATAAATCCAATAAAGCTGATTTTTTATCCATATCATCGACATAAAGAATTCTTTGAGTGATATTTTCAGATGTAGACCCGACTCTCCCAACAGACAAGAAAATATAATCATTTAAGAAATCACGAGCTAAATGTTGAATATCAGTAGGGAAAGTAGCAGAAAACATTAAATTTTGTCTCTTATCCACTGGTGGCATATCACATTCATCAACAATATGTCTAATTTGTGGTTCAAACCCCATATCTAACATTCTATCAGCTTCATCTAAGATTAAATATTTAACATTTCTTAATGAAATTTTACCACGTTCTAATAAATCATTCAATCTACCTGGGGTTGCGACTAAAAGATCACAACCAGAATCAATTTCTCTCATTTGTAAACCAATGGGGGCACCACCATAGACCACACATGGTTTAACCCATGACCTATATGTAAATTTCACAGCTTCATCATAAATCTGGGTAGTTAATTCTCTTGTTGGTGATAAGATAACACATCTTGGTAAACCCTTTTTCATATAATAACTTCTTGGTTGATCTTCTGAATCCTGAACTGGTCCCGTAATAAACATTTCGGACAATACGGGGAATAAGAACCCACCAGTCTTACCAGACCCAGTTTGTGCACACCCCATTAAATCTCTTCCCTGCGTGACAATAGGGATAGAGTATTTTTGTACTGGGGTAGGTTTAGTAAATCTGGCTAATTTAATATTTTCTAATAATAAAGGTTCCAAAGGTGGTGCAGTAAATTCATCAATTGGAGTTGGAACATCTTTCCCTGAAGCATCCACCGGGATGTCATCATAATTATCAAAATTGATCCCTGAATGTTGACTTGGAGTCCCATCTTTTGCACCAAATAATTGAGCTTCCATTCTTTCATTTCTAGGGGCGGGACAATGTTTCCCATCGACCCATCTTGAATGAGTAAATCTACCACCACCATGACCGCCACGGTTACTCCCACGGAAGGACGAGTCCCGAGATCTAGAAAAGAACCCCCCAGCACCACCGCTACCATTACTTCTGTCTCTATTAAAGAAATTGTCCCCATTATTCTTATGAAAGAATCCAGCACCATTTCTTCCACTGTCATAGTTATTCCTGGGGGCATTATTATTGCTTGTTTCTGACACATTGACGTCAGATTGTGTCTTTCCTCTCAAATGTGGAGGAACATAACCCATTTTTAGCCTTTGTTACGTGTTTATAGCACTGTTTCAGCGGTTGTTGATGGCTTCAAAGTGGAATTCAACGTTGTTTCTTTTCATCCCCTGCAAAATTCATTAAAATTTCAGAAATTGCACAAAAAAGAAGAATTCACGGGTTCGAACGCAAAATTTCAAGTTTTTAAATTCGAAATTAAAGGTTTGAGTTTAAAGGATTATGATATATTACTGAGATTAATGGCAGAAGAAGAAGCAGAATAACAAGAACAAGGATGCCCACAGTGTCTGATCTGCTACGAGGGAGTAAAATTGCACAAGTTGGTAAATCTTGCTCCCGAAACAAGCTCGCCTTTACGTTGAGAGGTGCCCATTTCCCCACACATCAAATCATTGAAACAACACCAAATTCGTTGAGAAGGAATGATTGGGGGTTAAAGAATAGTATCCCCACAAGTTCCAAATTTGGTGATACACGATATATGGTGGTGAATAAGGTGGATGGGTTGGAAAGAATGACTGAATTTGAATATAATGGTGGGGCACAATGGAATAGAGTAAGATTTCAAGAGTTGGGTGTGGTGCCCAAGTTAAATTTTGGTCAAAGAAACCCTATGTTTAATTTCGAAGAGAATAAACTTGATAATGGTTCCAAAATGGATGGTGAATCTCAATTGAGAATGTTATCTCATGTTATGAATGTGGGTGAAAATGGGTCCTCGATGAAACAGGGGAAAATTCAATTAAGCAATAAATTAAACCTGCTAAGACAGTATCGACAAGAGTTTAAAGAATGGTTATTGACTCACTATCCCGATTCACTCCTACATAAGAGGTTTAACTCAATGGAATTAAAAGATAAAGCTGTCGAATTCCTTAAAGTAAAATTACAAAGGGATAATCAATTGGATAATAATCAAATTATTGGTACTGGAGGGCTTTCATATAATCTCGATGGAAGATTGAAAATAGGGCCTCGTGGGATTCAGGATAAAGTTATTGTTGCTGGGAGGATCCTATCAAATGGTACCGGGGGTAAAAATAGATCTAGCGGTCACATACATGGTAATGAGGCTACATATAGTGCTGCAATTGGTGGGTTTTTGGCAAGAGCTAATTTCAATAATGGAACAAAGATAAGTTATGGTATGGGTAGTTTCTTAAGAGAACTTGTGATACCATTTGAAATAGATGATGTATCTATGGAAAATAATGGTAAGATACATATGACTGCTTCCACTATAACTGTAATGAAACCAAGTGACGAACAATCAAATAAATCCAAATATCATTATTCAATGAGTTTAGACAGGGATCAATTACAAAATAGATCTACGAGAAGACAAAATTCAGAAAAAGATATTAATGAATTGTTGTATGCTTTAGAGAATACTGGGAAGGATTAAATACATGTAAATAAATATATATAAAAGAATATTCTTAAATAAATAAAAAAGGAATAAACTATACCATTCTGTAAATATTACTATCATTTTCTACATTTGAAAGATCATTTAACTGATCCCACCATTGAAATAAATAATTTTCACAAATGATCTTAAACCATGGGGTGAATTGAAAATTTTCAATGTCTTTTAACATTAATTGGAATTTATCCTTTGTTACCCACACATAGTCATCCACTTCATTATCATTTTGATTAATAGTTAAGAATTTGTCGTGTGCCAATTTATATATTAAGATATAATCAATTTCATGTTCCCCCCATAAATTTTCTGGATCATTACATGGAGCCATATAATGAATTCTATTTAGGAAATGAAATTTACCATTTTGCAACAATTCTTGTGTAGGGATCCCCAATTCATGTTCTAATTTCCTTATACATGCATTTGTCACTGCAGTGACGTTTTTGGATAAATCTGAATTGGTTACATCACCAATTTCATCATCTATTGAAAGCGGATGTGAACAACATGTATTAGTCCAAAGCAAGGGGAAAGTAATCTTCTCCCTAGCTCTCTTTTGTAAAAGTAACTGCCCTTGTGAGCCAAAGATAAAACATGAAAAGGCTCTATGTAAAAGACCTTGTTTAATGTTTGTTAATAAATGACATGTCTTCTTTGTGGCTGTCCCGACCACATTATCGTTATAATCCAACACAATACAGTTCTCATTCATCAACTTGATTTGTTCCTCGTCATGACCCGAGAAGGCATCACTGTTTGTGTTGTTGATACTTACATCACTCGACTTAGAATTTGGTCTGTGTTCCACTGGTGTGACGTCCAGTGGGAAATGTGACAAGATGTCTTGTGCAGACAAATTTTTAACCAACTTGTGATATGCAGACATTGTTCTGGCTATGTTCTTCTTTGAGTGTTCCCGTGCGATACCAACCACTTGATAACACCTCCTTTATATATCGTTGTGATGGGCTGTTATCAACAACAACAGCAGCTTAAATCCGATGGCACTAAACGACAGGTTTTCAATCCATTTTTTCTTCTGCAATCTTTGCAAATTCCTTACCAAGAGACAACAAAAACCACACCTTCTGGTTCAAGCTACAACTACAATCCAATACCATCGTCGCAAGCAAGTTCGGACAGCCTTTGATAGCAGCTGTTGTGGGTGGTTTCCTGTGTTTGCTGTGTTTACTTCCCTGTCCCAAAAGGGAAATATTACCTGCTCGAGGGTTTCATCTCTTTTTTTTCAGGTTTTTTTTTGTTTACATTTTAAAGATCTGGATATTGAAATAAACACAGTGATATCCAGGGTTGTATTGGAACAGACAACTACAACAAACAAGGTTATATCGTCATAAGGAGTTCCTGTTTACTGCTGTTACGATATTCTTTTTGCTTTGTTATATACTATTTCAAACGAAGATGCCTGCTGATCCTTTAGAGAAATTCTATCTTCAATTCCAAAAATTCGTTGAAAATAACCCTAATGTTATATCTGCTGCCAGAGCCGCTTCACAGATCCCAGAATCTGCTAAAGCCGTCATTATCCTGTCCCCATTGTCTTTACAACATGTCTTTGGTAGAGAATGGGTGTCAAAATCATATAGGAAGACAATTGTCGAGAGACCAGAAAGATTATTAGCTGCCTCAATGGGGATTGCCGCAGCAATCACCATGTACCCCGCCCTGTTCTCTTTGAGATCCTCCAATGATAGAGTCGGATCTTTAACTTCACCTCATGTGACTAAAGTTCATGGACAAAATTGGCCTCGTGAAGTGGTAAGATTATGCCAGGAGGCAGATATTAAGCTAAAAGAGGGTAAGATTGAGGTTCCCAACAATTGGAATGCCGGAGATATTTATCTAAGTTCAAAAACTATTCGTGCTTTATGTGGGACCATTGGTGCCTTGGAGACGGGTGTAGATACAATATTCTCTGGCCCATCCCCTGAACAAATAAGTAATAGAGCATTTGTTGCCATTCGTCCACCGGGACATCATTGTCATGTCGCGACACCTTCAGGGTTTTGCCTTTTAAATAATGCTCATGTAGCTATTGAATATGCTTATGACACATATGATGTTACTCATGCGGTAATTTTAGATTTTGATTTACATCATGGGGACGGTTCACAAGATATTTGTTGGAAACGTGCAGGTTTTAAACCTGATGACGATAACGAGAGTGGTGAAGATCAATTTGATGATTTTGGTAAAAAATTTGCTGAATTCCCCAAAGTCGGATACTTCTCAATGCAAGATATTAACTCCTTCCCCACCGAGACAGGGTATGCTACCAAAGAAAATATCAAGAATGCCTCTACATGTATAATGAATTCACATGATTTAAATATTTGGAATGTTCATTTATCACCATGGTCCAACGAGGATGAATTCTTGAAATTGTATCGCTCCAAATATAGAACCTTATTCGCTAAAGCTGATGAATTCTTTAAGACTGCAAAGCAAGAAATGACAAATTTAAATAAACCATTCAAGGGTCTTGTAGTGATAAGTGCCGGGTTTGACGCTTCCGAATATGAACAACATTCAATGCAAAGACATAATGTTAATTTACCTACTGAATTTTATACAATTTTCACTAAAGATGCATTAAAATTAGCACAAATGCATTGTCAGGGGAAAGTACTTTCCCTAATGGAAGGTGGTTATTCTGATAAAGCTATTACTTCGGGTCTTTTCGCTCATTTAATTGGTTTACAAAATCAAGACTGGATTAAAGAATGGGGGTCAGAACAAGTCGTTAAGGAAATCTCACGTGGTTGTAAACCAAGTTGGCATCCATATAAGACTAAGAGATCAAAGGACGTGATTAGAATTTGGGCTGAAGAGGTTATTAAATTGGGGAGAGCTATGATACCTGAATTTGAAGATATACTTTTTAAAGATATTGAAAAGGTACAAAAGGAGAAAACTTTGGATGGTACAATTGCTCAAAGAATTACTAGAAGTAAAAATCATTCACAAACACCACCACCACAACCAAGAAGATTAAAACAAGATATCCCATTTTTGAAACAAGAATTATCTAGTGATGAAGAAGATGAAGATTATGTTTATGATGAAGAATTAAATAAAACTTTTAATCAAACTGTGGAAGATATTACAATTGATGATATCTCAAGACATTTAGAAACATTAGAAATTATTCAAAGTGATGATGAAGAAGCTGAACCAACTGTAAACAAGACAGAACCACGAAAGAGCTCAACCACATCACATCATAAATATAAGATTCCATCAAGTACTACTACACGTCATTTAAGACATAGTCAAGTACAAAATAAACAACCTTCACAAAATTATGATGACACTGATATTTCCATGATATCACATATTTCTACTAGAAAGCACACTACAAGAAGTGGTGGACGATGGTAACTTGTTCACCTCATCCCATGTACTATTTGCTATTTATTACCTTATTTTGCATTTTTTTATCGTATAACATATTAATGACACACAAAATGAAGCATAGTTTTCAAAGACTCTATTTTTTGCTTCCATTTGTTTTTTATAATACATTTTGTATAGACATATATTATCTCATTGTTATATATCAAATCTACATATATACAAACAAATATATATCTATAACAAATCTTTTTTAATCTATTTTTTACAAATTCTTTATCCCTCGTCTATTTATAATTGTGGGATATGAACATCAAATCGTTCTCTTTCTTCATTAGGTGTTGGCTCTTGGCCTTTAAAAATACATTTGAAATCAACAATAAATGGTTGAAGCATAACAACTGGAATATTTAATGTAGGTGAAAACACAATACAGAGATTTCTTAAATTCATCTTATTATATTTATTATTATCTGCAATTCTGCTTAATAATTCAAAAAGTGAATACATTAATGCTAAATTGGCTGGGGGTACTTCATTATTTTTAATCAAGTTTCTAAAACCTAATGCAATCTCTGGTGGATCTGAATGATTTTCATCAACAATTTTCTTAAATAGTAGATATTGTTCATCTCCGAAGATTAAATGAGGTAAACTTCTTAAATAAAGTTTTAACAAACCAGACACAGTATTGACACCTAAATATGCATTATCAGGATCTTCCTCATAGGCACAAAGATCAACATCATATTCTTTATCAAATCTTTCTTGCAATGTCTTAATTAATGTACTTGATCCACTTAAACGAAATACACCTTCTTCTCTAAGACCATGGTTCTTGTATAAATATTCTAAGCATCTGTAAACCACACTGGGTAATTTATATTTATTTTGATAAACGTGGGAACTTAATTGTAAACATGCTTCCAAATTGGATCCAAACACAGTTTTACCAGTTGGTTGGAATGAATTAGATAAAGCAGGCGTAACTTCTTTTGATTTTTCATCTGCTGGAGTAATATCTGAATCTTGTGAGATCACGGTGACAGCCTCAAAATCCATACTATCATTTGAACTTAAAATATGTGGAGAGGTAGCTGATGTAGACGAAGTAATTGGATTTAAATTCAACTTCTTAAATGGGAAAATACTTCTCATTTTCAATCTTCTAGCCTCTCTTTCATCCATGGCATCATTTGGTTCATTTGTTCTTGGTGATGAAGCATTACTTGCTTGACTGCTTGATTGTGTACTACCTGCTAAAGATGATGATTTTTGTTCGTATGGGTTACTACTTGAATCAAAATTTTGATCAAGAGTAGTGGTCCCGCCCCCATTCTTCGCTATATTCCGATGTTGATCACTATGACTTCCTGACAGACCCATCCAATGATTTGCAGAACTTGCACTTGATGAATGACTATGGGATTCACTACTTTGAGTATTATTATCGGTTAATTCATTAATAGCTGATATCCATGATTCACGTTCTTTGGGAGTTTCAGTACATATATAATATTTGGAACTAGATGATAACCCACTCTTCTTATGTTCACTAATTAAAAATCCATTCTTTGTACCAAATTTGTCATCAGGTAAATTCGGTATTATTTCGATAGTACATTGTTTCAATTTAATCACTTCAGTAACTTGATTCCCTTCTGATAAACGTAATATATCACCATTTAGCGCGGCATATCTTAATTTCCAACCTGTTTGATTACCAAGGGTCTTTTTAGGTCTTCTCATCATTAATGTACCTTCCTTAACAGTATCATCCATTAAAATTGGATTCATAACAGTATCTGTACTTAAAAATTGTGCAATCTTTAAACTAACATTTGATGGGAATTCCGGTATACTAAATATACTTTGGAAATAGACATTAAGTTGTTCTCTTCGTAATGAAACCTTAGATGGTATGATGGTTTGAAATAATGCTCTATCTGGTAAATTCGGTAGTGATAATGACGAGACATGCGATTTCAAATATACATCTAATTCTCTAAGTTTGGAAATTGATTTAGAAAATTTAAACATTTCCTTGCCAGATTTTCTATCAATGACACTAAATAAAACCAAATATTCCTCTGAACTAACATCGAGCTCCTGATATAAACTACTTAATATTTCTAGTCTTACTGTACCAAAATCTTCTGGTTGAATGAAAAGTGGGATCTCGGAGATAACACTAGTAGCATTAGATTTTACTGTACAAGCACTTGCCACACGAAGATTATTTGTATTTATGTTATCAGTCTTTGTACTTTGAATAGTTGGGGCAGATAAAAGACTGTTTTGTGTACTTGGCGAATGTATCAGTGGAGCAGATTCTGCATGTGTATGTTTTTCTTTGATATGTAAGTCATTACTATTCTCAGATGAAATTTCTTGATGTAAAGATGAAGAATGTGAATATTTTGTATTTATACTACCATTGTTCTTTCTATCTAACGATACAGGTGATCCTAGTCTGTTTAAAGATGGTGATGATGATGGAGTTGATAGTAATTGTTTCGGTAAAGGATGAACTAATCCATCAGATTGAGGTTTGTCTACAGTATTGTTATTTAAATCTTCATTTATCTTTAAATCAGTATTATCATTTGAAACATCAGTTTCACCGAATGAGCTTTCCAGAAGCTGAGTGAAATTATTAAGTCTAGCCTTTGCAGCAGGAGAAAAATCTAATTTATTATCAGAAATGTTGTTATTGACATACCTAACTGGACTTTCAATAATAGGTACATGATTATCATCATCATCAATACTGTCAATTAATAAGTTTTCCTTATTCTTTTTAATGGAGAATTTTCTCTCTGGTATTATTGAGTGTGGAGATGAATTAAAGTCAATTTCTCTATCTTGATAATTAGCCTTTAATGGAGATCTTATTTGATTGTTAATTACCGAGGTGACTCTATTTGGATTTTGGGGGGAACTAACTCTTTCCTGTACTGGCGAACGTAATGATTTATTTGGAGATTTTATTGTTATTCTAGAGGTTGTGTATGTGACCGAAGTAGCCGGACTAGATAAGTTAGGTTGTTGTGTTTGGTTAGATTGAGTCGAACTCAATGAAGTAGCCTTTGATGAAGTTGAGAATGGATTATTTGAGTGTAATAATATATGATCATCTTCAGTGTTTTTAGTTTGTGTCAAGGCTGGTTCTTGTAAACTAATCTGGGGTAGAGTCGTATGTTCCTCAGTGGGAAGAGGTAAATTCAAATCTTTTATATTAGTTTTCCTGTCAGCAGATCTCGGTGGGAGCACCAGTTCCTTCTTTGTATTATCCACTTCCTTAGGTTTCAACTGATCTAATGTCAAATCCACAGGTTTGTTTCCATTATGTTTATTAAACATTTCAATAACTTGTTTCAAACTCTGTATTTCAGCTGCATATTCTTGTACTTGTAATTTTAATTTCACATTTTCTTTAAATAAGTCATCATAACTTGGTTCATCACTATTATCTGGATTGTTTTGTCTTTCGATATATTCAATGGATTTATCCCTTTCCAAGATATGATTATCATATTTTGCCAACAGATCCAGCGTCTTTGTACCGTACTGATTATTGTTCATGTGAAATATATATGTGTAGAAAAGTCCTTAACTTAAGCAAAAAAAGATGACTTTAAAAGATAGTAAGAGGGATATAGAGACGTGTAAAATACTATTACCAAATCTATAAATGGTTTCCGTATGGCAAATCCCTATATTTAATGGAGGAAAGTCGGTATGCAGTAACTGAAAAACGCGTCTAATGTATAATTGAAGTAGCGTGTCAATTCTAGCAAAGAAGAGAAACCCAGCGGAGAATGTGTGGTTTTCACGTAATTCTTGTGCGTAAAATACAGTAATATCAGCCGTTACCGCCCTTAAACCTTGTAACTTTGGTTTCTTGAAGGCAGAACGTTCATTTCAGTCATCTTTTAATGTCAAATCTTGTTTCTTTAAAAATTCACCTTCAAAGAAAATTGAAATTCTTCGTGTTTCTGGGTAATTCAGCATTGCAATAATGCCAAATGAGGAACAGAGATTGGAGTGTCATGGTCATTGCAAGCCCCATGTGTGAAGTGAGTGAATATCAAAGCAAGTTTTGGGGTAATTTTATGCGGAATGAATATATAAAAGTATTTACAAAGTTTATAAGTCCTGAAGAAGAAGTTCAATGACAGAGGGAGCATGTTCTTGTGAGACAATATGTTTCTCTAAGTGCCCACTCTTGATGACACTCCAACCATACTCTTCTTTGTGTTGGTTGTATGATTGTTCCCATTGCGGTTCTTTAGAAGTATTACAAAATTTCCTTCTCACTTCTAATTCTATCTTGGGCCACGTCTTGTCACCTACAATGACTGCAATCGGGATTCCCAACGCATGAGATATATTGATTCTTGTTCCCAATGTCATACTTTTATCAAATGACTGGTAAATGTTATCATGTAAAAATGTATTTACTTGTTGTAACTTGTCTTTCACTTGCAATGCCAAAGAGGTATTATTCTCAGATGAGCAGATTGAAACAAGGTATGGAGCAATGGCCACAGGCCAATTCAAACCTCTCTCATCACGTAGCATCTCAGCCAATGATCCAATGATTCTAGTCACACCAATGCCATAACATCCCATTTGAACAAAATTATTATCTGATTTATTATCTTTATCCATAAATTTTAAGTTCATTGGTATGGAATATTTGGTACCTAGATTGAATGTGTGCCCAACTTCAATAGATCTTGATGCTTTTAATGTACCAAGTTCACATTTACCACATTCCTCATTATCTATGGCATCCACAATAGATACACCATCAATTTGTCCAAAATTGTTCTTTAGATAATTTCTGAAGGGGAAATCAGGGAAATTTGATCTTGAATTGATTCTAACGTCCATGATTCTAATAATATTGGCAAACATTATATCGTCATTCTCATCTTGGAAAAGTTTAAAAATTTTCTCATTTGAGGATAACTTCAAACCAGTGTCAATATCATTATCTATGGCTCTCTGAGCAAGTTGCCAGTTCAATTGACGTGTATGTGGGAAATAATAACACAGGAGTGTTTTGTGATCTTTAGTTAAAGCATACCTAACTGTAACATCACCGAATTCTTGGCCTTCCACTGTTGGGAAAGATTCTGTCTTCTCCTGTGTAGTAATATTATGACAATGAGAACATTTGAATAAAGTGTCTTCACCACTCTTATCTAAAAAATGGAACTCTTTACTAATATCTCCACCCATATCACCATTATCGGCCCAAGCTTTCACATATGGCACTTTCAAAGCTTGGAAAAAGGAATCAAAAGTCTCATTGGTCTTTGAAAACATCTCATTGGAATCCTTCTCATCACTAGCAAAGGAATATGCATCCATCATCAAGAATTCTCTACTACGTAAGAATCCACCTCGAGCTCTTTTCTCATCTCTGTATTTCTTATTCAATTGATATACAATAAAAGGCAGATCTTTATAAGATTTGATATAACTGGACATCAAATCAGTAATATCTTCTTCACATGTAGCAATAAGACAAAATTCGTTGCCCTTTCCGTCTTTTAATTTAAACAATTCATTCCCCTGTTGTTTCCATCTGTTTGTCTTATCCCATAGTCCTTTCGAGGATAACGTTCCTAAATCAACTGGGATGGCACCCAACTCGTTTTGTAACTTGGAATGAAGCAAACCATTTAGCTTATTGATTATCCTTACTGACAGGGGTAAATATTGGAATAAACCACTCTGAGTCTTTTTTACATAGTTTAAATGCTCGAGCAGCTCGGGAGTGGTCAATTGTTTAAGTATAGATTTATTGAAATGTTTCACTTGGAATGGATTCAGCAGTCTCATATTTCCGCTTTCTTCTTTATTATTTCACTTTTGTTGCTATTTAAACTCTCGATCTCAGCTGCTTAAGAATACGAAATTTAATAAGAATTGACACATAAAACATTCAAAATTCGTTATTTTTTAATATGGATTCTATAGAGATTGTATGTAAATATTATATAAAGATATATCTGTTGTTTTAATTGTTGGCATTGATTTGAGCAGTTAATTGACCTTGTTTAACCAAAGAATCTGGTGCATCCATGACTGGTAACATGATTTCAATCATTCTAATCTTAGAATTCTTTTGGAATTTCTTATCTTGGGTCAATTTGTTCCATTCACCAATGGTACCGACTCTATGAGTTTCATAATTGGTAGCACCGAAGGTTGGTAATAATTTCAAATGGTTCCATGGTTGAATTTCATTATATTGAGCAGTTGGACCATGAATTAATTTTTCAATGGTATAACCATTATTATTCAACACGAACAAATATGGTTTCAAATTCCATCTAATCATGGTAGAAATTTCTTGTACTGTTAATTGTAAAGAACCATCACCAATGAATAAAAGAACTCTCTTATTTGGATCTAATTCTTCAGCAGCAAATGTAGCACCTAGAACAGCACCCCCAGTGAAACCAATGGACCCCCATAACACTTGAGAGATACCCACAGTGTTATTTGGGAATAAAGTAGAATTAATACCAAAGGCAGAAGTACCAGTTTCAGTAATGACAACATCACCTTCTTGTAAGAATTCAGTTAAATGAGTCCATAACCAATTTTGCTTCAAAGCAGCACTTGGATCAGTAACTTCAGAGCCAGTTAAGATTGGACGAGTTGGTACTGGGATTGGTTTATAACCTTTAACCACAGCTGGAATCAATGGTAATAATTTTTGTAAAAGATATTTCATTTGAACACCGGTAAATGTAGCATTCTTAATTTTAGTGTAATCAGAATGGAATTCAATAATGTTCTTAGTGTTATAAGAATAAGAGAAAGAACCAGTATTGAAATCAGATAATAAGGCACCAACAGATAAGATTAAATCAGCAGATTCGACACATTTCTTAACAGCTGGATCAGATAAAGTACCAACATAGACACCACCATATCTTGGATGAGTTTCATCAATGGAACCTTTACCCATTGGAGTAGTGAAAGCAGGGAATTGAGTAATATCAATTAATTTCTTTGTTTCTTCTTTACAATCGTGTCTAGAGGCACATGCATCAGATAAGATAACTGGATTCTTTGCAGCCTTAATCATGGAAAGAATAGCTTGAATGGTTTCTGCTTCAGCATCAGCATCATTCTTTGGTAAAGAAAGATCAATTGGAGTGTTTAAACGGTCAGCAGAGACTTCAATGTCAAAGAAATTGGCTGGGATACCTAAATAGACAGTTCTTTGCTTAATGTAAGTGTTTCTAATACACTTATCAATTTGATCACAAGCTTCAGCTGGATCAACAATCATTTCAGTGGAATCAGAAATTTCAGCAGACATTCTATGGAAGACATCAAAATCACCATTACCTAAAGTATGATGTAATAATAAATTCTTAGCTTGAGAGATAGTAGATGGAACACCGACAATATGTAAGACACCTACATGTTCAGCATAAGAACCAGCAATACCGTTTAAAGCAGATAATTCACCAACACCGAAAGTAGTTAAAAGACAAGCCATACCTTTAATTCTAGCATACCCATCAGCAGCATAAGAAGCATTCAATTCGTTAGCGTTACCGGCCCATCTCATACCTGGGACTTCATAGATCTTATCTAATAAGACCAAGTTGAAATCACCTGGTAAACCAAAGATAGTGTTGACACCAACTTGCTTTAATCTTTCGAAGACGTAACGACCTAATGTAAGAGTAGACATATTTTTTCTAAACTAGTTTTGTTGAGTTGTGTTTGGGTGATTCTTATAATAGTAATAAAAGGAAAAGATAAGGATCGGATGAAGGTATCAATTGATAAGATATCCACTCGCTTTATATATTACAAAATATGGGCAAAGTGATAAAAAGAGGAAGCTAAAACATTCAGTACCAAACGGTAAATTGTCACACCACTTTCGTTTCCTTTTCCAACGACAAGAATCCCAAATATTCAGCAACAGCATAAACAAAGCATAACTCCGAGATCCGGTGTCATAAGATGAATAAAATAAAACTATAAGCCAACTTTTGACATATGTTGAATAACTGAATAAATTATGCAAAAACAAACAAACGACAAGTGGAAAGAGCGACAGCCAATTTGTAATCAGACAACAGACAACTTCAATCTTCCAACCAGTCAATTGAACATGAATTCTTGCATATTTGCTTAAAGTTTCTTCTTGTTATCTTCTGCAAAAGAGGTCAAGTAAGTGAATAATTTATGCAAAAAAAACACATTTCTATTGTTCGAAGGAAAAAAAGAAAAGAGTGACACCCTACTTAGGGCTAGAAAGGTTTTAGGCCAAGCCCTGTTTATTTTATTTTAACAGCTGAAATTAAAACAAAATGACCTAAGTTTTGTTAAAGGTTTATCACATGATTTACACGTGAGTTTTAAATGTCCGGGTAACGTCTATTTTTCTATTGGAAGAAATTTCAAAACGTAATTTGAAAGCCATTTGGAAACATAACGGCAAGTGATTATTAAAACAGTTCAAAGAATCAACCAACGATCAGTCGCTTACCCTTAGTGTGATATTTAAATAGTATTGCAGGTGTGATTGATAATTATTTCTGCGAAGGACAGTGTGTTTGATTCCATACTTTTTACGAAAAGAAAATAGTTTGTTTATTAAGATTTAAAGAACATCCAAGTGGCGACCTTTTTATTCCCGGGATCATATTTATTGAAACTAGCAAATTGTGTTATTAATTATAAACAATTCCAAGTTGTTTCATTTTGTCCATTGTTATTCCTCACCTTCAGTAAGAAATCTAATATACCCTAAAAATTAAGAGTAAGACCATATTAAAATGTCAAATAGTGAAGCCAGTAAAATATATGAATTAATTGTGGAATCTGTTATTAATGAAGTTAGAGAAGATTTTGAAAATGCTGGGATCGATGAACAAACTTTACAAGATTTAAGAAGAAATTGGCAATCAAGATTAACAGAAACTAAAGTCTCAAACTTTTCATGGGATGATATTACAAATACTAATAATAATACTACCACTAATAATAATGATAAACCCGAAGAAAATAATATAGATGAATTCGGTATCAAACAAGAACAAACTAACAATCTACAGGGTGATTTAGATCAAGGTTTAGTATTACCTGGATTTGACCCCAGTGCAATTCCTGTTCCTACTACTACACAAATGAATGATAACAATAGTAACAATATAGAACCTTCAGTAATAAAAGAAGAACATAGCGAGAATCAGACGACACTTCCGGAGTCTTTAACCAATGAAAGTGAAAATAGTGATAATAATAATAGTAATAATAATATACAGGAATCAGAAACAACAGAAAATCCACCACTTGACACAACAAATGGACAAATTGAATTAACTTTAGAAGATCCAAATGGTTCTGTAGAAGAACAGTTACGATTACAAGAGAAAAAGGCTAAAAGAAGTGCTTTATTAGATACTGATGAAGTTGGTTCAGAATTAGATGATTCTGATGATGATTATTTAATTTCAGAAGGGGAAGATGATGGTCCAGATGAAAATTTAATGTTATGTCTTTATGATAAAGTGACTAGAACCAAAGCTAGATGGAAATGTTCTTTAAAAGATGGGATTGTCACTATAAATCATAAAGATTATACTTTCCAAAAAGCACAAGTGGAAGCTGAATGGGTATAGTTTCTTTAAATATCTCTACATCTAATCGTTTCTCTATTTTAAAATTCTAAATGCAATACAACTTGGACATGATACCAAAACAAAAATTATAAAAACATAAATAAATAAATAACAACTCTGTATGTAATATAACAACAATAATATATAATATTAAACTTCGAATAGAAAAAAAAAAGAGACAGGATAAATTCATTTAAAGAATTATGTATGATTATGCATGAATCTAGCAATATATATATTATTTGTAGAGTTCGCAATGCCTATTTAATGGGATAAATACCTTTACCATTTTTAACAAATATATCTTCAATATTTTGTAAAGTGATTAAAGTTTGTAAAGTCATCATATCAGTCACGGCACTCCCCATATGTGGTAAAGCAGTAACATCCCATCTTTGTAAAAATTCTTTTCTAATGTTACCTGTTGCTTCATTTTTAAACACATCTAAACCACAACTTGCCACTTTCCCAGTATCCAAAGCTCTTAATAAAGCATCTTCATCAATTGAATTACCACGACCAACATTAACAATACGTACTCCATCTTTACACATTGATAAAGTATGATCATTAAGCATATCATTTGTGGAATCACCACCAGGTAATGCTAACATAATTAAATCTGCTTGATTCCATGATGTTGGATCATCTAAATTTGGTACAAAACTGGCATCATAACCTAATTTTTCTCTTGGAATTGGACCTGATCTTTTATAATATTGGATCTTCATATCAAATGCTCTATTTAATCTATAACCAATGGTTCGACCAATAGAACCAAATCCTAAAATAAGAACAGTCTTCCTCATGGGGGAAATAATATGTTTCCCACCAACTTTAAAATTTTGTACCACATTAACAATTTCATGATTGTTATTGTTATTATCTTCTGATAACTTCAGTTTTTGTGGGAATTGATAATAATTAATCTCTTTATTAGATCCATTTTTGCAAATAAATTGTAAATCTTGTATATCATTTAATTCAGTACCTAGATAATCTCTACAATTTGATATTTTACCAAATTCCACAAATTTAATTAAAAATTCCCAAAATGATGTCATTCTGAAGACACTAGTCACTAAATGAATGGCTAATTCACAAACTGAATCAGCAGCATTTGGACCCACATTGACTACTAAACAATTTCTTTGTTCACGTAACCATTTAATTTCATTATTATTTAAGACATAATCTACACCTACCCATGGAATTAACATGACTCTTAATGAAAGTGGGAAATCTCTTAAAAATGGACTTGGTCCACCTAATAACGAACAAAATTCTTCAGTCATCCAAATCCCATGACAATTAGAATTTGGTAACCATTTTTTAAAATCTTTTGACGTCGTAATTTTATAACGTATAAAACGAATATTATTATTTGTCTCCAACTGTTTCCAAAGCGGCAATGTATCATCTAATTCCCATTGTAATTTGTAAGGGACTACGATATTAATTGGTTCACCAGACATGATTGCTTCTTGCCTTTGTTTTCCTTTCTCGATCTGTTTCTGATCTCTTATCACTAGTCTCTTTAAATCTGATCTCTAACTGTATTGTTTTTCTTTTCTGTCATAAAAAAAAGAAGAGAAAAAAACTGGTACAGAAATGGAATGTAGGTGTCAAAGAAAGCCCAATATTTTGAAGGGACAACAGACCCTGGTTGTTCCATGGCAGCCCTACTATATTTTACTCGATATTCTTTACAGGGCACTTTAGGAAGTTAAAGAGACCAACAAGAAGTAGTAACTATTGTGAAGTGAAAGCTTTTGAATACTTCTCTTGTTTCTTTATTTTTAGTTCCAAATACTAACATTTATTAAGCTAAATGGGCTTGTTTATTGATTAAATAAATTAACATAGTGAATAAACGATATTAAGTAGCTAAGTGTATATGAGAATGGAAATCTCCTTTATACAAAAATATATAAATTAAGTTTTATAAAGGCCAATGCAAAAATCCTAACGCCGGTTACATATTAAGTCATTTCCATCATAAATAGATAATCAAAAATCAACCCTCCCAAAGTATCATGCAGTATTGTGAGAAATTATAATTCAAATAGCAACGAGTAACCTTATATGATATTAATATTACTATAAAAAAGAAAAAAACCTGCAAAAATGCTCCTTACCCTTTTTAAGGCTATAGCTGATTTGATTTGCAAATAAATACACTATAGTGACAAGAATTGAAAATATTACGGCATATATCCAAGGGGTAGAACTCTCCCCCTTCCCCTCAGAATTTTTGTTAGTGAAAAACGTTGTTAACACAAATAAAATAACCGCAATTGACACCATAATTTTCAGCAAGTGCTGATCATATTTTTCGTCTGCTTTTATTATGCGATCAAAAAATGTAGTAATCTCAAATGCAGTGGTTGCTAAGAACCCAACGTACTGCATTTTATCTTTTACTGTACATTGTTTTTATTACATATTAAAAAAAAGAACTTTAACTATAAAACAAATAACCTGACAAGTGATTATTAAAAAGGTTATTATTTGTGATCAATTTCTTCTTTTTGTTCTTGTTTTTATACGTTTCTAATTTAGCGCCAATGACAGGTTTGAACGTGGAAGGTGATGTTTTTTACTCGGCTCTTCAGAAATTTTGGTTTCGGATTTTGTCCGGGTAATTTGTTGTGGAGAAAATCTTCTTAAAGGGAAAGTATCTATCAAGTCTGCTATCTGACATAACTACTAATATAACCACATATTATTTAAATAAATGTCAAGAAAGTCAAGAAAGTCAAGAAATCAACGTACCAAAATGCCCCAGACCAAGCAACAAAATATACTCCAACAAGAATTTTGCAAGGAGGAGAAATCAATGTCCACACGTGAACAGGAAATTAAAAATTTTTATAACTTACAAACTTGTGCCCATTATCTAGGTTATATCATAATGAGCATTGCGGTACTCTTTTTTGTGATTAGTGGCGCTTCTCTTTTTTTTTTCATTGCCCCCATTCAAGTATATGGTAAGCAATTCTTTCTTACTCATATGTCATTGGTCTCTCTATTGTACCTTTCAGTTTTTGTTATAGCCGTACCATTAAATCATAGGCTGTATAAAGCAAGTTACCAGTGTAACTTAAACCATAAAACTAAAAAAATTCGCACCTTTACGAAACCAGAAATCATCGATAAAGTGTTAAGATTTTTGCTTGTAATTTTTGGTGATATTTCTATCTGGAAACTTTTAGTGATTATTGACTGTTATAAAAAGGACGATGATCCTAACTTGGTTCCAGCTACAGCACTATCTGTATTATTTGCAGTGGCATGTATGGTATTTAGTATTTACGGGGCAATGGTTCTTCCAACTGAGGAGGAGCCCAAAGAGAGTGGCAACGATATCCTCCAAGTGGAAGGATAAATATTAAGCATATATATTTTATATAATTTCGCTATTTGTTTTGCTTTTTAATTGTTTCTTTTTTACACACCATTATTTATAAATAATAAATTAACTCAAATACTAAAGACCTAGCAGCAGAATTATCTTTAAAATACGTTCAACAAGAACATTTCATAATATTAATCTCATTCTGCAACATCTAAAGTTATTTTACAATATTCTAAAAACCATCACAAAGTTTATACCACCAACATAGATTTACAATTGTATTTTGCCGGGACATATGATGTTATACAACTTGGCTTGGAATGGGATATTTGCCGGACTCTGCTTACAGACCACTTTCAGCACAAGGGCGTTTTTCCGCATTGCGGATTGTGATTTTTCTAGCGCCGTTTTCTTGAAATTATTTTTTGAACAAAATCCATCACTATTGAATTGAAGGCATTTCACTAGAACATGTTCCATGGTCCAACAATTAACATCTATAAATATAGGGTTAATATAACTTATCAAAATGGGGTCCAAAAAGAGTCTCTCAAGGACGAGAAATTGATATCCAAACGTCAACGGGAGATTAAATCTTTTTATAAGTTACAAGGGCTTGCCCATTATCTAGATTATACAAGACTAGGTTTAGTACTACTTTTTTTTGTGGTTAGTGCCGTTTCTTTCATCTTCTTTCTTCTTCCTCTTGAATTATATGGTAAACCAAATTTTCTTACTCATATGACATTAGTTTCTCCACTGAACCTTATCCAATTTTGTATATGTTTACCAATAAACCATAAACTGTATGAAGCAAGCTGCCAGTTTAACTTAAATGATATAGTTAAAAAAATGTACCCTTTAACTAAATCAGAAAGTATCTATAAAATTTCAGGATTATGTCATGAAACCTTTTGTGATATTTTTATGTGGATCTGTTCCATGCTTAACAAATTTAATGAGAAAGTGGACCCTCATACTTTTGAAGTCACTACCAATGGCTCTCTTTTTTTTTTTAAGATGGCTATGTCTAGTCTCTATATTTTATTCAGTATTGAAATTTTTAGTTGATGGTGAGTCACAAGAGAGCAAGAGGTCTATCGTTTGTGTCATAGAGGAAAAACACTAATATATATAACACTCTCGAGCTTTAATTACTTCAAGAAGGTATTCCTCACATCATATTAATTTTTTTTTTCCTATATAATTGAAAGATGTACGATAGGAAAAATAATGCCATATGAGTAACAGAAAATGGGCAAAAATTTAACGGAGAGCACAATAAAAAACAATTAGACATTTCTCAATGTGACAATGGGCACATATTTGTAAGTAATAAAAATGATTCATTTCCCTGTGACGTTTCGAAATCCTTTTTTCTTTTCTTTAATAAACTCTTTTTGAATCATATTTTTTTGTTATATTTCGGACATTTTAGTACACTCTACCGATGGTTTTTACAGGTTTATACTACGTATACTAAGATATTATTAATTGCTCCTGAATATTCCTCAATTAAATGGTACAGGGTTTTACAATTTATTAGCTATCGTGAATATATTGTATATCATAATATTATTTCTGTGGAAGTACGGCATTGGCGGAATATTTTTCGGTTTTCAACTTTCACTGAAATTTCTTTAAAATTAGGGTTTCGGAGTTTGCTGACACCATAATGATTGAAGTATAATTAAAAATGTTATCATTAATTAATATTCCTTCGAAATAAATTAACGACTTGATATAACAAAAAAATATTAAAAGATACATTCATGGTTAATGAAAAATGTCTCAAAAGAAGCAGGAAGATAGGGTCCGAAAGAAGTCTAACAATGGCAGTCATTTGATTTCCAAAAGTCAAAATGAGATTAACAATTTCTATAACCTACAACGATATGCTTATTATCTTAACAAGTTTGCACAATTGGACTTTATTGTTTTTTCGATTATAAGCTTTTGTTGTTGTATAATTTTTTGGATTCCCTTTGAATTTTGTGGTATATCAAGTTATACATTATTTTTCCTTATTCATCTGTCAACACTTTTCTTTATTTATTTCCTTTTTTTATATGTGGATGAAAAACTATCTAATCATTTACATGAGGTAGCTTGTCAATTTAATGTAGGTGATAAATTTGACAAAGTCTGTCCTTTTAATGAATCAGAAATTATCAATAAAATGATAAGACTTTGTCTTGTTACTTTTTGGGATCTTTTAACATGGAGATATTTAGTGGTTAATGATTGTTATGATCTTCCAAAGTTTAGTTTGGCTTATATAAAATTTTTTTTTATCGCATTATTTTTTGGAATAGTAGATGTATGTTTAAGTTATTATGCCGCACTGGATTTGTCAGCTTATGAAAATTCAGGGGAGTTAGAGACTTTTATCATTAAAGTCGAAGAGTAGAATGCATAATATATTTATTTTTATACAGTTTCTATTTATTTTCTAATTGGTTCTTTGTCACACACCAATATTTATAAACATTAAATGAACCTGATACTAAAGATAAAGCAGCATAACTACCTTTAGGTAAATATTTATCCCAATGGAAAAGATCAGATGAATTGGCCAAAAGATCTAAAGACAATCTAGCCAGGTCTAATTTTATCAGTTTTTGTTCATATTGTAAATTAGTTAATAAAGTACAAATTGAATCTGCCTTTTCAAAGACAGCAAATTCTTGTACTAAAGTAGAAGAAGATTGTTTGTTCAATGTAGATGAGGATGATGTAATTAAATTATGTGTTTGTAATTTAACATTTAATTCTACTTGTCTTGCTTTATTCTCTTGTAACAATTTATAATTTTTCTTTAAACCTAACAAAATATCATATTCCCAAGAGATGGCTTCATGTTTAATCACAGTACTATGAAATTTTGGATTAGATAATAATTTCAACTTGTATAAGAGATCTAATTCATCAAAAATACCATAATAAATGTCAACACTATCTTGTATAACTTTTTCACTTAATAAGAATTGATTCCATTGTGACCAATCTAGTCCCACTTTACCATATTGACATTTCAAACTTTTAACAAAATCAACAATACGGAATGGTGTACCACCAAATCTTAATGTGTATCTAAATATACCTAATTGTTGACTTAACCAAGTTGCAGTAGATAAAGGTAATTGAGAACGAATAAAATTCAATAAATGTATCAACGGCCTTAAAAGAATCCAAACTTGTCTCGGATCGGTGGTTTTTTTAATAGACAGCAGTCTAATTCTTATGATATCAATTATACATTTGGCCACTTTAGCTAATTTATCTTTACCAGCCATGGTAGAAATGATAAATTTTAAAACATCTAGTCTTTGTACCAAAGGTTTAACCGTATCTGACACAGCTGGTGTAGATAACAAGTTATCACTTGAGGGGGTCTTAGAGACCAAAGTGGTGGTTTCCCCGTGTGCTGTTGATGTTGTAGTATCATCTAGTTTCTTTACCGATTTCTTCACAGAGACCATAGGATCAGTGTCACAATTATTACTTGCAGTTGTAGACATTATGAAAAGGGAATTATTTGGGTTTACCTATTCTATTATCCAAGCAGTTACACAAAAAGCAAGAGTAGATGTGTCTAACTTAGGACTTGTCCAGTAAGTCCCATCTTATATTTACCTCATGTCAACAGTGAAAAGTTTCTCGATGACTTATTTTTCACTGTTTGAAATTCCTCGGGGATTTAAAAACACTGTGTTCGCTGTGACTCTATTAGAGTTTGCAAACTGTGGGGTCTAAGAAGAACTTGGACCTCAAAGGTAGCAGGAAGCTGTGTTTGATAGAACAAGCAAGATGTTGATTCGGAAGTATTAATAGTTGAGGGTTAATGGTAACCCTCGAGTGTGTAGAAAAAAAATTAGCGCCGCCTTGTTTCGATCAAGGGACATCAGGGTTATGAGCCCTGCGCGCTTCCACTGCGCCACGGCGCTCAGCAATGAGATGTTGGCGTTGATTGTGCCCAACAAATTTCAAAGTTCGAACAAGTCATACTTTTATGTCAAGTTTTGCTATATTTTCAGAGATTTTTAATCCTATTTAAATTAGTGAAGTTTCCAATAAAATTCAAACCTGAAAAAATTAATAGGTGCAAATTAATGGTGCTTTTTGAACCTTTTATAGAGGGATAATAGCAGAATAAGGTAAAACTCGAAATAAAAAAATTGACATAAACCGCCCATTTTCTTTTATATAGGATAGTTTTCAGCAATAATATCTATGCATATGCTATTAAAATGAATACTATAAACATAAAGTGTCATTTTTGGGGAAAAACTTTACCAATAATTTTTTTTTTTCTAGGAATTATAATTTGCATCACAATTTTTGACGTTACTGTATTTGACAGTTTTTAACAGCAATCTTAAACAAATACAGTTTCCCCACCAAGTATTTAGAAAAAAAGCCAAATTGATCAATATCTGAGAAATTTTTCTTACACCAAATCTCTATATTTTTTTTTCTTTTAAAAATTGATCTTTATTAATTTTTAATGACGTTTCATTCCTGTATTAATAAATTATATTTAATATGTAGCAAGGAAGTCCTAACAAATATTTGTTTAAGTTTAATAAAAATTTTTAATTAAATTACTATTCTAATATATTGGTATATACTATAATTAATAACTATACATTCTAAAGTACTTTAAAATATGATGAACCGTAGTATTTCCAAGAATTACCATTATTGTGCACAATTATAACACACGATATAGTTTTAAAGCTTACATTACCCTAGAGTTGCATAATCAAGTCATTATTGGTAACCCTATCAATGAACACTACCCCAACTTATTATCTACAGTCAACGATCACAATATTACCATAGCTACTATCGACCAAATCAAACCAGATGAAGTTGAAGAAATGTTTATGATACAATTATCCAAAGATGAATCTACTCACAACCCTGATGCACACGAATTACCACCAGAACTTCAGACTGAATTCCAAAACACAGTCTCAAACACATTATTACCTCAATCCGGCACTCAAGGTTATAATCATATCATTGAACTTCAACCTCATAGTAATCCACCACGTCTTCTACCTTACAGGATGACACCCTTGTTAGAAAAAGAATGCAAGCTAATCATCGACAATCTACTAAAAAGGGGCTTTATCGTCGAGAGTAACAGCCCTGTGTCATCTCCTGTATTATTAGTTAAAAAGAAAGGCGGTACTTATCGACTAGTTGCCGACTGCCGCCAATTGACGATCTAATGGCAAATGTAGGTGACTGTTCTATTTTCTCTACATTGGATTTACATTCTGGTTATCACCGAGTTCCCTTAGCTCCCGATTCTGAAGAAGTGATAGGATTTACTATATCCTTTGGTCATTACCACTACAAGGTTATGCCATTTGGTCTTTGCAAAGCTCCTGCCACCTTCTCCAGATATATGCAACATTTATTAGGGGACGTATTTACACGTTTTTGTTTACCTAGATGATATACTAACTGCTACTAAAGATTATTCTAGCCACGCCAAAGATCTTAGACATGTTTGTTGAAATTCTTTTTCCCAGGAAAAGTAACATTCAACATATTAGTAATAGTAAGTTAAACTATAATACCAAAATACACACACTATTGTATAACAGGGTGGTACCTGGGAACCATGTAAGTGGAACTTGATATAGTTGGGATATTGTGATAAAAATTATAAGAGTCAAAACATGTAACCAATGATAGCGTCAATAAGTATTCTTGAAAAATTTAAAATATAGTGACCCCCTGACAATTTTCGCAGCTCTTTTTATATAATTTTGTTCTTGCAGAGGACTCCTTGAATAATTCTGGAAACTTTGTTAACCCCTGTTTCAAATTATGGGGTCGATTTCACGTGGCTGGGGATAACTTAAACTTATTATTCTTGGAATATTCCCATTTCCAGATGGAACGGTATATGTCACTTTGTACTCTCACAAGATTAATAAGAAAAGACTATACTGCAGGCATCCCTGTCCATCTCTTTTCTCACAGCCTCTGAATCGTCTATTCGAGCAGTGGAATTCAAATAAATTTCAGTTAAAAAGCGAAAAAACCCCGAATTAATCAATGAGATCAAATGCCTGCAAAAAGCCTCTGTGATCTGAGTTCAGAACACATAAAGAGACTTCAGAATAACAGACATACAACATATATATAACTGTATAAACACATAACTATATAAAGTATGAGAATTAGGTATTTATTTCAATATTTTATGGCAAGTTTTGATTCAATCAACAATCAAATAAGGGATGATGATCTCATTACAAACAATACATCGCCACAATGCCCTTTTGATCTTCCCCTGACATGTCAGAATAAAACTGAACAAGTGGATAATTGTTGTTTTGAATATCCTGGCGGGATCTTTTTACAAACACAATTTTGGAATTATAAGCCTTCTAGAGTTGGTTTAAATGATACTGAGATTGTGAATCAATTAGGTCCACTGGATTCATTTACCATACATGGTCTATGGCCAGATAATTGTATGGGCTCCTATGAACAATTTTGTGATAAATCATTATTTATCGATGATGTTTATTATTTATTAAATAAAAGAAATGAAACTGTTCCATTATATGAATTTTTATCCATGTATTGGAAGGGTAATATTATTGGTAATGATGAATCTCTTTGGATTCATGAATATAATAAACATGGTAGTTGTATTAGGACAATAAGACCAGAGTGCTATTCTCGTTGGAATAATGATACTAATACAAAAGAATATTACAAGGAATTATCTGTCATTGATTATTTTAATATTACCAAAAATTTATTTACTCAATTGAATACATATAAGATATTGAATGATTCAAATATTGTTCCATCAATAACTAAAACTTATACAAAGAATGAGATCTCAAAAGCATTAAAACGTGGGTTTAATGATCATGAAGTGTTTTTCAATTGTAATAACAATAATGAATTACAAGAAATTTGGTATTTCCATCTATTAAAAGGTTCATTATTAAATGAATTTTTCGTTCCAATAGATACATTGAGAAACCCACCATATTCGAGATGCAAAGCCAAGGGAATTAAGTATTATCCCAAGGGATACATACCAAAATCAAAATTCTAAAAAAATGTTACACATGCATATTACAATATATATTTGATAAAACAAAGCTATGAATAAATAAATTTTAATATTAATATTATATTCTTCCATTGAGAAGATCTATTGTACTTATATCATCGAAATCTTGATTATTTGATCTTTGATATTCATATGGATCTCTATTATTTCTTATTTGTGAAAGTGGTGGTGGAGGAGGAGGCGAAGAATAATAAGATCTTTGTGAATAGTTATTATAATTTTGTGTTGGAGGAGATGATGGGAAATAATTGTTTCTCCTATAATTGTCTCTATACCCAGTTCTTCTTAATTGATCTCTTAACATATAATCATATTTCTCTTGTGGGAACATTGATTCATTCGATATTGGTCTTTTTTGATGTGATGTTGATCTTAATATCATAGATTCTAAATTATTCAATCTTGAATCTAAATTATTTAATGTGGTCTTTAAATTAATCTTATCAAAATTATCTTTATTTCTAGCATCAATTAAACTTTTCACCTCGTCTCTTAAGATAGATAATTCTTGATGATCATCTGAATTTAATGTTGCTGTAGAGGAGACTCTTGACGAGGGTACATTAGTATTATTTCTTACACTATTGTTTCTCATTCTTACCTTTGGAGCTGGTCTAATATATTCATTATCATCCATATCTCTATTATTATTGTTGTTATTCCCCTGCATAGCCAATTTATAATTTTGCATTGAGTTCATATATTCCTTCTTGAATTGTTCTATAGTATCATCATTTTCTGGCCTAGTAAAAAAATCTCTGGCAAAACTGTACTCTTTGTTACTCATCTCCACGACTTACACTATGGTGTTCTTGTCCAGTTGTTTTAGTATTAAATGTAGTATTTTGTGCTTTGTTTACATTTAAATTTTTCATTTTATGGAATTTTTCAAATTTAAACAAAATTATCGCGTTTTGTGACGCGTAAATGTTCTTCGATGTTTGTGTGATTGATGTTATTAATATTTCATTCCGATCCATATTGTTGTTATCCAGTTTTAATGGTTTTAAATATATTACTATGGTTGAAACATTAATAATGAGACTGATTATGAGGAGAAGTTACAGGGTGTCAAACCACGTGATATCCACATGATATTCACGTGATTAAAAGGGATAATTTCAAGATTTAAAACAAAAGAAACAAAAGAATTCCAAAGCAGAAAGGAGGTCCCAAAGGTGACAACAAACCGACACTGGAGTGGTCTGTTTAATATCGTTGGTTACCATTTCCAATTGCGTGTCAATTGCTGCTTTTAAGATATACTGTTTGTTTTCCCAGGGTTTTCCGTTTGCTGGTTCTGTTTCGGCGGTAAAGATATCTGATTTTGTTGTGTTTTGATCTGAAACAACGTTCGTGTTAATTGCTTTTGTGGTGTGGTAAAGAAACATTTTATGACTATTTAGTGTGATCTCTATCTGTTTCCCCACTTGCGTCCAAAAAATTCAATATGTCAAGTGATTTTAACTCCATGAACATGTTTAAACCTTTAATATTACCTAAAATAAATACAAATAATTCAAATAATTCAATGTTTAATCCCATGGGGATTAATATAGATAAGGATTGGTTGAATTTATCAGACAAGAATTATCATCTAGATGATTTAAAACATTTTGATTTCCAACAAAATGATCAAATCCTCACTTATATCCAAAATGAACTTAGTTCCATAAAGGATAAACATGTTTTATTAATTGATGCATCCCCCAATGACCCTTCCCAACTGGATCCCATTGACTCATCTAAACTTAAACAAATGTTAAGTTTAAAAGTGGATAGGATACATTTAAATTTACCAACCACTTTAATTAGAAGACCAAAATTTAAATTTGAAAATTTACTGCATGCTTCATTATCAAGAGATAAAATTGATATTTTATTTCAATTATTAGACTCCTGTCAAATTTATATAATCTTTGATCAATTTAGTCAGTTTACAAATTGTTCCAAAAGAACATATTTCCTTATTACAAAATTTAAACAATTTATAATGAACAAGTATGGATCCGCTTCTAAACAAATTATATTCATTTCCTCGCCAAAGGATAGAAACACTAATGTCACAAGTCCAACTCCACCTTCCTCATCACCAGAAAGAGGTAACGATAGAATTCAAAAATACAATTTATCAATTAATATTCCGACTTTTAACTCATCGAAGAAGAAAATGTTTGTTCAGTCCATAAAAAAAAATTCTGTTCATTATTCTCCCCTGTCACTTTATAAATACTTTCAATTTAATATCCCAGAAAATATTGAAAAGAATGATCCATGTTTACCTAATTGGTTAAAACCTTATAGTGATAAAGAAAAATCAAATCAATTATTAATCAAACTAGAACATAATTTCCAATTATTAGAAGAATTTGAAATGGAAAGATTATCAACTTGTTTAATTAATGATAGTAAAAAGATTAAATCACAACATGATGATAAGACAATAGTTACTAACAATAACGATATTAAGGAAAAATCCAAATCAAGTGACTCCACACCTTTACATTCAACTCATAAAATTTATTCCTTAACTTATTTACAGAAACAATTTAATCAAAAGAGATCTCATGAAGATTCTATGCATTCAACGACAAAAACAAAGAAACAATTACGAACTTCAAATAATCAAAATAAAAATAATACAAGGTTGAACATACCGTTATCCTCTTCTTCATCCTCTCATTCTCTATCATCTTCACCATCATTACCCTTGTTGGTCCCCGATAGTAATACACTGAATAATACTAATAATAATCATAATAATAATAATGATACCGGTACCCACAAATCTTCTCCATCTTTAATAATATCCACAGATCATCTCTCGTCATTAGAAAATCCATCTCCCTATAGTGAAAATACAACAAGCTCGAGTGAACTTCTTTTAACACCATTAGATAATTATGAAGTATCACAGGGAATTCAATCATTTAATAAAAATAGATATTCTAATATTTTACCGTATGAACATTCAAGAGTTAAATTACATCATTCTCCAGTAGAATTACCTAAATTAAATCAACAAGATGTCGCGACCAAGGGGTTTTTCATTGCTGAGGATTCTCCATTTGATACAAATAATGATTCCTCGTCTGTTACATCAAACACAATATCAGAAATTAAAACCAGACCATCTTTATCAATATCTTCTGGAGGAAATTCTTTTACATCAGACAAGTGTTTACCAACGCAACCAATACAAGCAAGACCCATGTTATTACATTCATCTTCCTCGTCATATCTAAGAGGTAAATTACAAGCTGATAAAAATAAGTTTAATGATTATTTTAATGCTAATTATTTAAACATCCCACAAATTAATAAAGATTATAAATATGTGGCTACACAGGCACCTTTGGTCTCTACAATTGATGACTTTTGGAATGTGGTATTATCAAATGACATTAAAGTTATTGTCTCATTAAATTCTGAAAGTGAATTAGAATTGAAAAAATGGGATATTTATTGGAATAATAAAAATAATTCAAATCATCCAATTAATATTATTACGACTTTCAACAATATTAATAATTTGAATGGTTGTATATTAAGAATTTTCCAAGTGTTTAAAAAGGATAGAAGTAATTATTCTATTATTTTTCAAATTCAATATACTCAATGGTTAGATTCTTGCTCTGTTGATATTATAGAATTATTGAAAATATTTAAGTTGAAAGATGATTTGATCTACTCGCCAACCACTTGTTTAAAGGGTTTGCTTGCTTGTGGTGTTATTCCTGAAACAATTAGTGCTTCAGAACAACTTGATTTATCTCACTTGACCATATTACTAGCAGATTCCAAGAATTATAATACACAGCTCACCAGTGACACACCATTATTAATTCATTGTTCTGCTGGTTGTGGTAGAACAGGCGTATTTATTACACTGGATTTTTTGATGAAAATATTAAATAAACCTACAAGCCAGTCAAATAAAATTGATGTGTGGAATATTCCAAATGATTTAATTTTTATTATTATTAATGAATTAAGAAAACAAAGATTATCAATGGTACAAAACTTAAGTCAATATATTACATGTTATGAATCACTTCTAAAATATTTTTCTTTATTAAAGAGTAACAAGATATAGTAAAGTTATCTTACAAAAGACGATGATATAGACACTAATTGTGGACTCTTACCTATATAATACGTTATATAAACCATCTATAAATTAGTTTTCTAGGCTAACATTATAGATTATATATATACAATAATCACAGATTTCTTTAACGGATCAGAAGGTGATATCAGGGGTTATCAAGGATGAAATATCATTATTTGGACATGTCCAGTCGCTTTATGGAATGGTAAATCTCACATGTGCTGGCGTTACTGTACTTCGACGATATTAGAAGAATATAGAATAACACAAACAGCATTTAATTAAGGTGTTGACAACTTTAAGAAAGCATCAATTATACGCAAAGAAAGCTAAATCTGAGTTCATCCTCAAAGAAATATCATTCTTAGGCCATATCATTAATGACCAAGGTATTAAGTCGGAGCAAGAGAAGGTTAAATATATTCAGGATTGGTCTCAATATAAAGATTATAAGAATTTTCAGGTTTAATTGGTTGAGACAGGCGATTCATTCAAAACTTCTCTGATATTGCTCTCCCATTACGTCAGTTTGCTATCAAAAGGTGGTAGTATGAGGCCTAACTCAACAAGACGCATTCGACACATTAAAGAAACAATCGCTAGATGCATTCATTTTAAAACCATTTGACCCAACTAAAGCATTGAGTTTAACCACAGATGCCAGCGAGTATGCTATTGGTGCTACCCTAGAGATGAGTGAAAAAGAGAATAATAAAGTTATTGGTCTCGTTGCATATATGAGTCGGTCTCTACATGACCATGAATTGAATTGGCTGGCGAGAGAAAAAGAATTTTTTTGCTGTGGTACACTCCTTGCCTAAATGGAGAGACTATCTTTTGGGAACACACTTTCTGTTAAGAACAGATCACGAATCACTATAGTATATGCCGAAAGTGAAACACACCAAACCTAGACTCATCCGTTGATGGGACGATGTGGCCGAATTTAATTTTGCCATTGAATATATACCAGGAACAAAGAACCACGGTGATGCATTTTCCCGTCTTCATACTATCGCTACCACACCTGGCTCTTTCCAAGAACTTAGTCGTATCAATATCTCCCAAGAATACTATGATACCCTCAGAAATGAATACATGCAAGACAACTATTTCATGTCCATTTATCGATATTTCACTAAGAATAGTGATATTACTAGTGAATGTAAAATCAGCATTAAACACTTCACAATTGATAATGAACTATTATACAAAAGCGACGTGTATAGTTGGAATAGAATGGGAGATAATAATTTTTCTTTATAAATAATCTAACGTAGATTGATTACCTCTCTTGACTGTGGTTTTGAACTCTTTTTCCTTCTGATGGATTTTTGCAAGTCTGTGCATGGTAGATATACTATTATTACCTCTTCCACGAACGCTACATTTCTGGACGATAAAATAACCAATTGACGTGTCATATTTTTCGACATTTTCGGTTAATTATTCCACTACGAATTATTTATTCCCTCATTCTTCAACTACATCATGACTCAATCTGGCAGATCATCCTGGCCCCTATAAAACATTCCAACACCAGTTAAAGGATTATTGTTGGCCTAATATGATAGTCACACTAAGGAATTATACCCGAACACGTGAAAACTGTCAGAATTCGAAGCATGTAACATTGCTACTCCCAGGTATCTTTACTCCCCTTGTAATTCCTAAGCAACCATGGTCCTCTATAAGTATTGATTTTGTTACTGGTATGGAAAAAGTAAGTAATTTGGATTGTATTCTAGTTATTACAGAACGATTAACTAAATGGTCATATTTTATCCCCACCACGAAACACTTAACCGCTGCAGTATGTGCAGAGATATAGGCAACTCGATTTATTTCTTGCATAAAATATGAAGTCCATTTAATACTTGGTACATCTCCTCTATACAAAAGACCATATAGAATGCCAGAGTGGAACGGAAGCAATCAGAAAAACTATTCAAAGAACTTATTGAAGATAACAGGGTTGAACCTTGTGACTCTCTTTTTGTTCTAGTGATCTTTGTGAAGAAGAAAGATGGGTCCAAGAGACAATGTGTTGATTACAGACAACTCAACGACATTACTATTAAAGCTAGATACCCAATTCCAATAATTGACAAGCTATTCGATCAGCTTAGAGATGCTATGGTTTTCAGCAAACAAGATATTATTAGTGGTTACCATCAGGTGCCAATTGAAGAAGCAGACAGACCTGAGACCATATATGTGACTCATAGTGGGCAATACAAACGGGATGTAATGCCATTTAGACTTGCCAACGCCCCAGCTACTCTTAAACGACTACTAAATCATGTATTCAGAGAATTTAGTGGGAAATGTGTCGTGGTATACTTAGATGATATTCAATGGTGCAGTTTTTAGTGAACAGTTCCTGAAAAAACCATATCTGACAGAGATAAACTATTCACTGCAGTTAAATGGGCTTCTTTTCAGCTACACTCACAAACTAGGCTGCAGTTTACCACTTCACATAACTAAATAGTGAACGGAAGTAAATTTATATCTTGTAATGTAGCTGTAACTTAGATGGCAGCACGAACTGCACCGACTTACCCTCTTGCGAAGATCACTTAGTGTACATAAGAGACGTACTTCAACACTTAGTAGAACTTTGTTATAGGAAAGAAGCGAAGTGGCAGATACAAGTATATTCTCTACAGGAGTTCTTGCAAAAGTTCCTCATTTAAAGATTTTTCGCTTGAGAAAAAGACTGGCAACAACTTTTCAAAACTGAAGTAACTTTGAGTGAAAACAGTGAAGGTTCAGAAAAGAAATTAATTAATTGATGAACTAATTTAAAGTAAAGAAGGTATGGCTTAAATAAATAATCTATTAAATATCTTTGTGATATTTGTAACAGATGGGAAGTTTAAAGGAATCTTCAGTTTTGGCTTTATTTTTAGGGTGGAACTTACAGAATTTGCTAAACCCTATAAAAATTTGGAATATCATTATGAAGGACGTAAGTAGTGGTTGGATCTATATTCTAGTATTTTAGGGTATTTTATTAGATTATTTTAATAGTACAAACATACTATTGGAAAAGATCAATGTATTGGATGTAAATATATGATGTTATATAAAATATCTAAATTGAAGATGAAATGTATGAGAATATTTAATCGGTAAAAGATGACTTGGCACGTAATGCGGGGCCATATTTATGTAAAACAAATGGTATTAAAGCCAAGACGATAGTGAAAAATCCAACTAAAGAAGACCCCCATCCAATTGGATAACCATCAATGGCTAAATTGTTATACATGGCGGTACCAAATAATGGGAATGCACAAGCAAAGGAGGATCTCATTAAACTATTACCTGCATATGCTGATGCAACATGATTTGGATAACATTCTGCAAAATATGAGAATGTAGCTTGAAATAAGTTGAAACATGCAATGATGAAGAATCCTTCTGAAATGACAGGTAAAATCCAATGAACCTTAGCAGTCCAACCAAATAAAAATAGGGCAAGTGGCATTAACCAACCAACACACATTAACAAAAGTAAATAAACCTCGGGTGTGAAACTACCATTATCACGACGAGGATTCACAACTTTGTAAGTAAACACTAATAAAATGGTTAAGGCGAATGAAGCACCAACACAAAAGCCCATATAGGCAACACCTAATTCGATTAATGTGAATCTATAAACACCAACAAATACCAATGGGAATGCCTCGAAGAATAAGTATAAGATACCATAAGCAATAGAGATATAAATATCGAATGCTAGTATAATTGGTTCTTTAACAATCATTTTAAATGGACGGTAAAAAGTGGCAATTAAAAATTGTTTAGTGGTAACCAAGGCGTCTAATCTTTCTTGTTCAGTGTAATATCTGCCATCACCGGTTTGCTTTCTTAATCTTCTTGCACGTCTAGCCAAAATGGTACTATGAGAAGTTTCTGGAAAGAAGAAGATTAAAAAGAATAGACAGAAGGCAGAGAAGAAAGTCATTAACCAGAAGATCCATCTCCAATCTCTGGCAACAACCATAGTAGCACCAAGTAATGGAGCCACAACAGGTGCCAAGACACAACCAATGGACCATAAAGCGATAATTGGTGTCACATTTCTTTGAACCACAATATCAACAATTGTAGCACCCACAGTGGCTAATGCAGGTGAACATAGAATACCAGCAAAAAATCTTAAAACTACAAGACCACCGATATTCTTTACTGTGGCACATGCGATTTGAAATATGGTAAAGAGGAAGAAAGTTATAATATAAATTTGTTGACGTCCCACTTTTGCAATTTCAGATAATGGAGATAAGATCACTGGACCAATACCGTAACCAAGAACGTACATGGATAAATTTAGTGTAGCAGTAACATGACCCACATGAAATTCATCTTGAATTTGTTCTTGCCCGGGTGTATAAATTGAAGCACCCATATAATTAATACATGAATAAACCATGATTTGTACAATAATGATGAATTTTTTGGTCATTGTCCAGTTTAATGGCATCTCAGGATCATTTTCATCATCCCATGTTACTAGAAATGGATCTTTTGAGGAGGAGGAGGAACATATCATATCACTTTCCTTGATAGATGTACTACCCTCTGAATCTATAGAGGCACATGATGGTTCTATTATTGCCTTTTTCTCTATATCTGCTTGTGTATATTGGTTTGGTACTGTTTCTTTAAACTCTATAAGGTTTAAATGTTCCAATATATCAGTGAAGAAGGTGTTTTTGAACGTTTCGAAGAATTGCATAGTTCAATTGGATATAATATTTGCTTCTTGTTTGTTTGCTGTTGTATTTTCTCTTCTGAACCTTCCCAAAACATTCAAGATCAACCTCATCTTTATATATATATAACTCTTCAGATACCATTACATAAGCAGTTACTAGTTTTACTAGTCCAGTGACTTCCTCTTTGGGCACCTCGGGTCTAAGACGGATATTATCATCGAGTTTTTTCTTTAGTCATCGGTAAAAAAGACAAAAGAAAAATGCATCTCTTTTCTTTTTTTGGGAAAAATAACAATAGAAAAGATTTGTCAGATCAAAGAAATGTGGATTTCGCTTCCAAACAGGGCGTCACAAGATCGGATTGTTCCCTATGGCAAACCACTATGAAAGTGTCCGAAGTTGTAGAACCTTGCCATTAAAAATATTTGTAAGGCTTATTGTTAACCTTTGGAAGTCCTGGTTTTGCTGTCAAACCACTGTGGATTTCCTTAAAGAAGCTCCACCGAGTACCACTAAACTGAACCACTTGACCTGACTAATATTTAGGGATGCTTCCCCTCCCCCTTGTTCTAATAGTATGGTGACTCTTTCTTTCGTTTTCTGGAATTATCTGACCAAATCTTCCTACTCCCCTGGTACCGTTTACTAATTCTATCATGTGACGGACAAATCATATTTCTAGTACATAGATGTTTGCACCTTCAGGCATTCACATTCTCTCACGTCTCTCATAGATTAATTAAATGGAAAAAAATGTTATGCACATATTATACAATATTTACTATAATAAAAATAATAATTTCAATATATATTATCATTGAGAAGAACGAATGGTTAAAAATAATTGAAGATTTTCTAATAATGAAGGATTCAATCTACTCAATAATTCTCTATACCCATTTGGTCCAAGATATTCTTCAATATATAACATTGTCTGTTGAATAAAATCTTTCAAACTAATATTATGAACGGGATCATTATTTTTAAATAATTCGTGTTGTCGTAATTGTTCTGAGGTTAATGGGAAAAATGCAAGTGATTGTTCCGTGACAATATCATTTAAATGATATTTCTCACAATCACCATCATTATTCTCATTTATCTCTTCCAATATTTCAATCCAAAGCGACACTATGGAGTTTAAATTGTTTAACACTATTGGTAATTTGGTCCTTAATAAACTTGATATACCCAAGATATGTAATTTCTTAAACTTGGGATCATAAATGTCTTTAAAACATACAATCCAAACTTCAAGGAATTTCTCCACCACAGTATCAAATGGATAATCTTTGAAAACTATTCTTCTTGATGTAGAAGGTAATTGTAAATTTTCTTGTGATGTAGGTAATTGATTATAATAATTGGATAATATTTCAATCAAGATATTGGGGTTAACATAACTTAATCTGGCAATAATTTGTAATAGTTGTCCACATTGGTAGGTAGAAAGAGCCTCTTCTTTAAAAATGGCTTCAAAAATGGCATTCAATATACCGGTTTGATAAAAATTTGGTACAAGTATAGCCTCGTAGTTTGGTTCATTAGACAAGATCAAAATTTCCCATGTATCTAATATTAACTGAAATGAATCCTCTCTCAATTTCAACAAATGGGCTGACATATTTTGGAAAATTTTACCAAATGTAGGTAATGCAAAAAAATCAGCTTGATTTAAAACCAAAGCATAACTCTTCACGATTTCCAATAATGTAGGTAAAATTTCTGTTCTTGTATCAACACCATATTCTAAAAATGGCAAAATTTCTTTGAATTTCTCATTTAGTGGACATTCTTTATTTGAATAATTTTGTAAAAGCGATCCCCATAATTCGAACCCATCTTCATTTAATAATGCATAATGACTAGTTGATGGATCACATGCTAATGATACAATTGGTAATGCAATCTCCCAGGTTAAAAATGATTTGGGACCCAATGATGAAACTAAATGTCTTAATAATCTTAACAATGCATTGGATAAAATTGATTCTGATGCATTATTTGTAGAAATTTCCCATAATTTGGGTACAATTTGTAAGATTTCCACTAATAAATCTTGACTTATTAAGGGTTTAGTCTGTATGATAATATCACTTAAAGTGTTTAAAACATATAATCTTGTCTCAGTCAAAGATACTGAAGGAAGCACTTTTCTTAAAAGAATTGTAGTAATATCAATTAAATATGGTTGGAAAATATCTTTATCAAAATTCCAATCATCAATCATGGTTCTTAAAGATTGAACCGCAGATAAAGTAACCACTTTATCATCATCTGCCATTAATAGTTCACTGAAATATTTATAACATAACGATTTACTCTTTTCAGAACTCTTTGCGGTAGACCATTCATTGATAATCAAACAAACCCTTCTTCTAATCACTTTTAACTGATCTTTACCAGTGTTATTGTTAGTAGCTTCTGGAAGGAAAACATCAACAAGCAGTCTGTCAAAATCAACCATATCACCTACAGCAGATGCGCTTAATTGGAAACTTGCATAAATTGCATCCTTCTTTAAGAAATCATCCAATGAATCTGTTAATCTTGTAGCCTCATTTTCAATCTTATTTAACAAATATGGGACCAATAAATCTGGGAAAGAATTAATTAAATCTTGGAAAAAATTCTCAGCACATGGTCTAATTTGATATTCATAACTAGTAATCATTTGTTCATTCATCCATTCTTCAGGATCACAGAACCAACTTTCTAACTCGGCTGGTCTTAATTTCAGATACCAATCAACCAATATATCAACCAATTGTTTGACTAAATTTTCATTCAAGAATTCTCTATTTATCCGTTGTATTGATAAATCAATACTTTGTTTATCATTTCTAGCCTTTAAAGTAATTGCACCCTTCTTCTTCACAAAGTTAACCACACGTTTCAATAATAAGAACCCTCGAATGGAAACATGTTCCCAAAAGTCTCCCGAGACATCAGAATTTTCATTATATACCACTGAAGCCTTTTCAAATAATAACTTTGTGTATGTGATTAAAATTTGAGTAGAACATGGAATTAAGATAAATGTAGTCGGTTGTTCAGTGACTAGCGTATAATATAACTTACCATAACATTTTATGAACTTTTCATAAACGTCATATTTACCCAAGATTTCTTGCTGGGAGATTAAATTTTGTAAGTGGGTAACAGATAATTTTAAAAATTCACATACAGATTCATCTCTTTCTGGTCTTTCATAACCTTCTGTAATAATTCTTCTAAGCACTTTTAAGGCTAGGTAAGAGACTTGTAATTTTGCTAAATCAACAGAATTTTCACGACCATCTTGAATATATTCTTCAAAAGTATGTAAATAAACTCTAACAATTAATGGGAAAATTAGAGGGACTTTACTTTGCATGGCAGGTTTGCATCTACCAATTCTAGCTGTACCCAATATTTTAATAATTTGATTAATATGGGTCAATATATTAAATATCTTGATATGGTCTTTTGTAATATGATCATTTTCTAACAACTTTTCCAATTGTTCAAATAAGTTTGGCCATTCGGCAGGAAAATCCAATCTAGATATTTTAGATGTGGCTTGAGCATTCTGGATACATAGTTGATTATTTTGTTCATCAATAAGATCGAATAATCTGGCTCTAATTGAGGCCTTTTCATCCTTTTTAATACAATTTATTCTACTGGATCTCCAATACTTATCCACACCATTTTTAAATTGAATAACAGCTAACCATCTAACTTGTAAAGAGTTTGAAAGGTCCAAATATATGGATTGTAGCAGGAAATGAAACCCAGGAAGGATTTCCCAAACTTTTAATTGATGTTCAGCCAATCTTTGGATCTCAGACCCTGCATGTTGCGGGTTCCCAGCTTGTTCCAGAGTCTGAATAATGTTCTGTTCTGTCAGATCTGCATGGACAGTAGACATTGTGATACTCTGAGTAGTAAGTTTAGTTTGAATGTAATATAAATGTTAATGATGTTTTTTGTGTAGGTTTTCTTAGTTTTTTGTATAGTTGTCCACCTATATAATATATATATGGCTATAAGTCAATTGTAATAGCTAAATATTATTGTTTAATTATATATTGAAACAACTTCTGGTCCCTTTAACATTAAGAACAAATAATAATTGACTAAGTTCCTCAAGTTAATCCCTGCTCATCTGCTCTTCTTTTAATGAAAAAAAAAATCCTTTTAGCATTTTTTTCCCTTCCCGCGCTACGCAGAGGCAGCCAGAAGGAAAAGGCAGCCAGACAGCCTAAAAGTGAGGTAGAAGATTCCCTTCTAGACAGAACATTTAAGAGAACACACAATCATTTGGAACATCTATAAACATTATATAACATATACATACATCAATGTCTCCCCATTCTATTCTTGTCCCGCGTTGTTCATTAATAAGAACAAAATAGTAATAATAATAATAATAATAATATAAAAGAAAAAAGATTCATAATGCAAGGTGGAACTATCTACATCTTATTTTTATTTCCCCTGGAGATTTCCTGTCTAAGTCCAACGGTGAGCTTCATTATCACCACTCCATGCGCGTTCTACGTAGCCTAATTCTTCTTTGACCCTTTTCACTGTAGCTGGATCACCCATGTTCTTACCTAAATTATCTGAGATCTTAATGGCAGGGTTCCCATTAACTTCTAACAATTTGATGACAATGTTTAATGGTTCACTCTTCACTTTTGGATTGGATTTCAGTTTGAAATCATTGGTCAAATTGGTACCGATCCCAAAGGAAACTAACATCCCATTGTCGTGAGCCACTTTAGCGTATTCAATGGCCTTTGGAACATTTAATGAGTCAGAGAAACATATAGACTTGGTAAATTTAGGTAAACCAAGAACATCATGATAATGATGAGCAATCTTTGCAGCGTACTCACTTGGATCACCAGAATCTTGTCTCACACCGACGTAATAGTCAGAATATGGTGGTTTAAATGATTTTAAATAATCATCTGTACCGAATGTATCTGTTAATGCTAACCCAGCATGTGCAGGACCAAATGAGTCAATCCAATAGTCCATAGCTCGTTTATTAGCATGGATATAATCTTGTGTAATGGAGGCAATACCCATAAACCATTCATGAGCCACAGTACCAATTGGTTTTACACCATATCTCTTAGCAAATAAGATATTTGAAGAACCTAAAAATAATTTAGAATTCTTAGTTGGATTTTCTTTAACAGCTTCCATGATCCCTTGCATGACTAAATCTTGTGTATGTAAAGATCTACGACGTCTAGAACCAAATTCACTAAACATTAATTTGTTAGCAAACATTTCTTGAGCCTTTTGTTTTGCTTGTTCCAATTGACCATCATAAGTCCAATCAGTGTCTACAAATTTGAAATAAGCTTCTGAAATTAAAGCTAATAATGGGATTTCATAAAGAATAGTATCCTTCCATAATCCATGAACTAAAAGATGAATATTAAATCTTTCTTTATTGAATTCATTATCAGCACCTAAAGATTCCACGGTAAATTCAATTTGTTCTTCAGGACGTAATTTAACAGCATCAGTCTTAATATAATCAATATATTCCTTTGGTAAATATGGAATTTCCCTTTGTAAATATTCCACTTCTTCTTCAGTAAAAGTTAATTCGCCTAATAAATTAATTTGTTTACGTAACCAATCAATTGCACCTTGATTGAAAGTCAATTGACTTGATCTATTTGTGTACTTGTAAGTGACTTTAGCATCAGGAAAATTAACCACCACAGCAGCATGCATGGTTAATTTATACATATCAGTATCCAATAAGGATTTTATAATTTGTTCATCAGACATATTGGGTAAAACTGAATAACTTGTTCTATTTTATTCAGATTCTGTTTTATTTATGTTTGTAGGAAACCAAAATACAGCAACTAAACACTTTTTTCCACTTTTATGACCTTCTGGGTATCAACGACAATATATAAGTGGTCTAATGTCAGTTATTTGCACTGTGAATAATGTATAACTTTTTGTATCTTTCTTTAAGATCCCACATATTTTATTTTATTATTTTTTTTTTTTCATGAAAAATCGTCTCGCACGGGTGTCAAAAGACGTAATGCGCTATGTTTCTTAATAAGAAAACTGCACTACATTTTGATGAAGTGCGACACTTGAGATATGAGGAGTAATAAAGGGTTATATAACTAATTGAATTGAAATCTATATGTATATATATATTGTATAATTATATGCACTGTAAAAAGGGAGGGAAAATGGATTATATGTTACAAAAAAAATGGGATCACATTTTCTTTCTCTTCTTCTTGTTGAATGGGGTGGTAACACTAATTTAAAGTCTTGACAACATTATCAAATAATGTACTCATGGATATATTTTGAATGTTTTCAAACATGTTAGAGAAACTGTTCATGTTTAGTATAGTACTTGTTCTTTCACCATTTATTATTTCAGAGTCTATATCGTCATTGTTATTTGTCTTGTCTTGTTGGCCTAATAATGGTTTTTGTTTACTAGCAGCTAATTTTCGAAGTTCATCTAAGTAGTCATTATGTGTAGTTATGGTGGCAGTGTTTGTGGCGGTGGTGGCTGTTTCTAGTCCAAGGCTTAATCCATCTAATATGCCTTCTCTGTTCACTTCGTCTGCAATTTCTGTATTCATTGTTGTAGAGACTATACCTAATTTAGAATCAATATCAATAAAGAAGAAATCAGTGTCATGATTCCAACCAATCCATGAAATATATTGATCATGATTAAATTTACCCAATTGATGAGTTAAATTAGCATTAAATACCAATACATGAGATTTAAATTTGATCTGTGTGTTTTTGTCAATTTCATCACGTTGATTAATGACAAGTACTAATTTACCATTCTTATTATCACATGAGATTAATCTATTTAAGTGGCCATTCTTAAAATTTTCATTAATATAAGGATATAAATCAAATCCATTAACTAATTTCCCTAATAATAAATCCAATACTAATAAACTTGTCATTGTGACAATGATTAAATTTGTTTCGTTAATTAATTGAAGACATTGAATTTGTGAATCCATGGTGAATTCATTAGTAATATTTGTTTCAGTGGTTGGTGGGTTCCATAATTTAAATGTGTTGAAATCGATAATTTGTAATTTATCATCAAAAGCATGGAAGATTAAAGATTCATCATTTGACCATTGTAAAGAGACCGAATTATTAAAATGGTTAAAATTTGATACTAAAATTTTTTTCAAACACCAATTATTTTCATAATTATCAAATTTCCAATATTTAATCCCACCATTATTATCAGCAGTTAATAAACTATTATCATGATTACTTACTAACATGGTAACCATGGGTACATTAACGCCATGTGGATTCATTACTTTTGTCTTTAATTCCCAACCATCATCATCACGTTGAGACCAAAATTTCAACACGTGGATTAAATCATTTGAAGATAGGATATCCCTTGGTGGATATTCTACTTCGTATGTAATTAACCATTTCCCATCTGAGGTAATTTTCAACAATTTCACTTGTGGATCCATTATTGTTTTCAATTCATGTCTAACTTTACCCATATGCATTTGTACCCCGTCAGTTAAAAATTGTAAATTTGTTGATTCATTCTTATAAAAATCAAATCTTTGTAATGATTGTCCATGTGGTATATATAATTGTTTGGTGACAGGATGAATTTCAATTGGTGTAGTGAAATTAACTGATGTCGCAGAAGATGAAGTCCTGGCTAATTTATTTAATTTCTTCAAATGTTTCTTTATTGTGGATACATTCGATGAATTTAAATTTTGTGTTGATGTAGGGACTATAACATTACTTAATTGTTGTTGAAATATTGGCATTGGACCCATTATTGAAATCTTTGAAGTTAAATCTATTGAATTTAATACAAGGATTTGATAATCATTATTTGAATTATTTTCAATTAATTGTAAAGTGACAGAGTAGAATCTATCCTTGGGGTCTAAAGTTTGTAAATCTACTACGATACCGTTTAAACGGGGTAAGAATTGTTGTTGATTTGTAGATAATTGCCAAAAACTTAACACTTTTTCCCACCCACCAGAGATCAAATATGAACCATCATTATTAAAAGTTAAGGATAAGACCGAGTCAATGTGCCATTTTAAATATCTTAAATCTAAATGAGATAAATCGATGTTGTCATGGATAGAAACCATGGTAATAACCCCTGATGCAAACCCAATGGCTAGTTGTGTTCTTGTGTTATCAATGGCTAAACAAGTAACAAATTTATTAATAGTTTGTTGCATAGCAGGATTGTTGTTATTGGTTGAAGTGGAATTGGACATTGTCTTGTCGTTATAAATTTGAGATAAGGGGATCTCAACATTAAATTCACCTTGATCGGAAAAAATTGATGTAATGTTAAAAAGTTTCTTGTGACTGTTTTTATTATTGTATAATAAAGTTAAAGTATTATTATCATTTGACCAATTGATTAGCATGACATTATTCCATTCTTTATCCACTGTCTGTTCCAATGGTGAACTCAATGGGTTCACTGACACCAACTTATAATTATAAGACGAAGTCTTATTATTTAACTGAGTGGTTAATAATTTAAATTGATTTGATTGATTAAACAATTTAACTATATTTTCATTTGAAGATAAATTCATCAATTGAACACATTTTGGTTTATCTTGTAATTTCCCTTTGTACTTCAATACTACGGCATGACCCTTATTAGTAATTACAGTGATCAAATTCTCCTCTGTTGTGCCTGTAGTAGTAATATCATCTAATAAGATATCTACAATAAAAGTGGATGTGTTGAAAAGTTGAGATAAAAAGACATTATTAGCAAACTTAATAGTCTTAACACATTGTCTTGTCTCCAAAGAGTAAACTTTTAATTGTGTGTTAAAGGGAACGATATAATGGGCCCCATCATGTGTCAATATAGAAATATTTTTATTATTTGAGATAGTATTCCCATATGTCACACCGTCTGCCACTCTGGGTAACACGGGTTTCCCACCAGATACGACAGATATATTATAATTTTGTACTTCAGCCATTGTATGGTGGTTGTTTCGCTTTGCTTACTAGCTTTGGGGTCTCCTCGAGATGAATCCTAGCATAAATATAGTATTCAATTTAGCGATGCCCATCAAATTTCAATGAAAAATTTTCTGGTTCGGCGTTACCCTCCCGCTCCATGAATTTTTTCCCATAAAATAAGAAAATTTTCATATTGAAAAGCAATCTTCACAAAGAACACACTGTAGTATTACTGTATTAATACAGAAGAAGGTAAGTCGAACAAAGATGATTGTGCCCGTTAGATGTTTCTCCTGTGGTAAAGTGGTGGGTGACAAGTGGGAATCCTATTTGAACATGTTACAAGAAGACGAGTTGGATGAAGGGACTGCGTTGTCAAGATTGGGGTTGAAGAGATATTGTTGTAGAAGAATGATTTTGACCCATGTGGATTTGATTGAAAAGTTCTTAAGATATAACCCACTGGAGAAGAGAGATTGAGTATCTGTCTCCCATATGCAACCGCGCCTGTACCATATTCTTACGCCATGTGTGACGACTGCACAGCTATACACATACTCTATAACATATATACATCAATCATATAGAACAGTATAACATCACATAACACAATTAGAGATGCCGGTACCCGGCCGCGCGGCGCGTGTCGCAAAATCTGAGATTCCAAACAAACAACATATAACTTTTATAAACAAACAAACTCTTTCTGTTTTGCTTCTTCTGTACTTCTGTCTCTTTTGTTTGTATTTTGTCGTATTCCATTCAAATAATCAATCAATCAATCAAATATAATAGTGTATTATCACAACTCTCCCAATGGCAGTTAAAAAAGTTTACAAATCTCAAAAGAAAGCTACAAAGACCCCTACAGTAAAGAAATCTTCTCCCTCGACCAAAAAAACATCTACTCCAGCCCCCGTGACAAAGAGTTATAAAGATTATATCACTGAGGCATTAACTGATTTGAAAAGTGGTAGAAAAGGTGTTTCTCGTATTGCCTTGAAGAAACATTTAAAAGATTCAAATCCATCTTTAGCCAAGACAACAAATTTTGATCATTACTTTAATACTGCTATTAGAAAGGGTGTTTCTGATGGTATTTTTGAACAACCAAAGGGCCCTTCTGGTACCATTAAGCTTATCAAGAAGGCCACCCCACCAACTGTGGTGAAGAAATCTAATTCTCCAACTCCTGCAACAACCCCCAAAAAAGTTGTTAAGAAAAAGACCACTACCAGTACTACTCTAACTGCTAAGAAAGTTACCAAGAAGACTCCTGCCATTTCCCCAACCCCAGTATCAACTTACAAAAGTATGATTATTCAAGGTGTTGATTCTTTAAATCAAGGTAAAGGTTCAAGTCGTATTGCATTGAAAAAATATGTTAAAGGTGAATACGTTAAAAGTTCTGGGGGTAAAGAACCATCAAATTTTGATTATAATTTTAACAAGACAATAAGAAAAGCCATTGATGATGGTTATTTATCTCAACCAAAGGGTCCATCTGGTTTAGTTAAGATCTTGAAAAAGGGTAAAACTTTCGTTTCTGCTGCATGAATATTTGTCATCAAAAACAAACAATAATATTCTAAATCGATCTATGAAAAAAAAAAATAGCTTTTATTTGTTTATTCTCCCTTCTCTCTTTATTATGTGATTTTATCTGTATTAATTATCTGTATCAATATAAAAATATTATTATTACGTCTCTTTATTCTATATTTACGCGTTTGTTATTATATTTTAGTGGTTTTTCGCGCCGTTGATGCATGGCGCTACCATGTGTGAAATTTAAACCACGTGACTGTCACGTTGAACCCTAACTAAAATTTTCCATGACCTGAATTTTTGATAAAGAAATAAACAACAATTGCATTACATTCCAATAAACTACGACAAGTGGTTTTACAACATCTCAACTATACTATCCACTCCCCCCACACCCTCTCAAAAAGACATTATGTCAAGTTCTAACGTTATTACACAGAATCCGGCGGAGTATAATTCAAGAACTACTCCTACAGTGGCAGATATTTTTAATGGATCTGATTCATTAAATAGATTCAATAATATTATTCAAAGTTTGCCCCTAAAATCAAGATTAGCTATTTCTTCTTTATGTCTATTAGATAATGTTTCAACACAGTTATTAAGATTCCTTATCTTTAATTCAAATTCTCCCCACTTATTAGCCGTCTTTTCTGATCAAACTAATTATTTAGCTACTGGGGAAACTGAAACTTTCCATATCCTAGTCCAGTTATTTAAACAAATTAAGACTATTTATAATTCAAAATCTCCATTATTAAATGTTCATGACGTGGCACCAGGCTTATGGTTCCCAAATTCTCCACCACCAATGTTATTAAGAGGTCATGAAGCTTTTATTATTACTGTCATTAGAAAGGCTAATTTATTAACTTTTATCTTAACTACTTTAAATTGTTTCAATTATGGTTTTGATTTATTACAAACTGCATTCTTAGATATTTTTTGTCCAAATACACTTTTCACTGGTACTACTACCACAGATCAAAATGGTAAATTTTTAAAATCTCAAGCTATCTTATATCTAGATTTAAAAACACAAGCTGTCATTGCGGGGATAAAGGATTCAAATGAACCTACTGGGATCTTAACTAAAGAAAAATTAGATCTTTTATTAGAAGAAATTTTCCCAAGTAATTTACCTGAACAATTAATTAAGAGACGTTGTGGTGGTAATTCTACTGCAACAAATACATCTTTAACTCCTTCAGAACAAGATTTTATTGATAGATGTAATCGTAGACGTGAAAATTTGTTGCAATTCAATAATATTACTGATTTAACTTCAAGTTATGATTGGAACCATTTCATTAAAGAATTATTAGATTATTGTAATAAAAATATGGGGTTGATTATTTGGGGGAGAAAGGGTCGTGGTAAATCACCTCTTTATTCATTTGACGCTAAAGAATTTGATTCTCAAATAATGAATGCTTCAGGTGTCGTGTCAAGTAATTATGGTCCTTTAACTGATGCTGATTTAGTTACTTTAGAATCACAAACAAGAAATGGTCCATCTGGTAACGAGGAGACTTCAACCACCTTAGAATCAGATAAAGTGAATAGATCTAATTTAAGTAATGAAAGAGGTGCTACTGCGTCACCTGTTGATGGTGTAACTTTACAACCAAATGGTATCATGGATACAAATGGTCAATCTCCATTAATTGATGCTCAAACTGCAACTTCTAGAATGACACAATATATTGTTAATGCTGCGGTGGCTGCCTCAGGTACACGTATTAAGAAGATGAAATCAAAGAGAACTTGGTCCAAGGAGGAAGAAGATGCTTTAATGCAAGGTTTAAAAGAAGTTGGGCCATCTTGGTCTAGAATCTTGGATATGTATGGTCCAGGTGGTAAAATTTCTGAAGATTTGAAAAATAGAACTCAAGTTCAATTAAAGGATAAGGCTAGAAATTGGAAATTACAATATTTAAAGTATGGTAAACCATTACCATCTTATTTACTAAAGGTTACTGGTAATTTAGAAAAGGCAAGAAATAGAAAGAGAAATAATAATACAAATTCTACTACTACCATTAGTAATAATACCGCTACAGTAAATGAAACTAATGTCACAACCACAACTAATGGTGATGATACTGTCACCACTGCTGTTAATAATGTTTTATCTGCTAACAATACAACCTCGGTCAGTCAACAAGGTGAGGATGATGATATGGAGGATGATGATGATGATGAAACTTCAAGACAAAATACTCAATCTCAAGAACCAACTGGTGATTTATTTGGTACTAATCCCAATGAAACTCCAAGTTTTGATCCATCCCTTGAAGCCTCTATGTGAAATAAATAATAACTCCCATATTCTTTTTCTCCTTTCGATTCCTTTTTACGTTTTTGTCGGAAATCTCTTTTCCACACTGTATTATATTTATATAAATAAGTCTTTATACGTGTTTATTTCAAAATATGTTATAAATTTTTTTAAATAGGTTTTCACTAGTAATCTATATACACGAGTTTGTTATGTACTCTAAATATTGTTGTTTATTTGTTTGTCTAATGTTTACTTTACAAGATACATGTGCATGCTAGTGTTTTATATTACAAATTTGTATAAAATTATTCAGTATTTTTCCTAACATAATCCCAAAGACTTTTTAATAATCCATCTGGTAAACTGTATAAATCAATAATAAATTCACCTTCTTCTACATTATTAGTAACATTCATTTCTGGCGTACTATTATCAGAAATCATTTGAACCACACCGACAAGATCATCTTCACTTAATTTAGTCATACCAATTGCTAATTTCTCTAGATCAATGTTACCCTTTATGGTAGAAGCAGTTCCACTCTTGGCCTTCTTTGGTTTGGGTTCTACACTTGTACCAAGAGAAGTCTTTCTCTTTGTACCCACAGCAGAACCACTAGTACCACTAGTATCCTCTATACTCCCACTTTTCTCTAATTCTGTTAATAAAGTTGGTTTATTTGTGGGTACTTGAATAACATGGTCCACTTCATATTCTTCTTGTAAGAAATTTAAATCATGTGGAATCTTTCTTTCACCAGCTTTCTCTAAGAAGAAAACACTAATATCTAAAGGAAATCCACCCCACCCTTGTTCTTGAATCTTAAACGGAGGTTCAGTTACTGTTCTATTAGGATTAACAAATGTTGGATGTAAATGATAAGTCACCTTTTCAAAAATGGTAGCAGGGATTTCTTTATTTTCTTCATCTAATAATACAAGTTCAATGGACCATTGACGTACTGGGAAGTTCTCTACTGGTGGAACATCTGGTAATATATGTTGTTTAGTCTTTATACGGATGGTTCTTTTAACAGTCTATATTAAAAAGAGAAATAATTTTTAATTCAATCAACTCGACAATGAATAAATTGGTCAAATTGTTTGTTTGTGTTTTTTGTTAGTAAGATCAATCAAACACCACAGTATATCCCACGTAAATTTATGTAATACATACAGCAACCATTGTTGAAATCCTGGTTCTCCCTTTATCGTTGGTTTTAAACCTTTTCTTTCTCACTACGTGGACTTTTTCTGAAGATGAATTTCTTTGCAAATAAAAATATTCCACTTCAAAGGATTTTGAATCGAAAAACACGAAATTAAAGGTGCACGTGACTCTTGCTGCAAAGTGTCACAAAATACAACAACACTGAACTCAACTTGAAAGAAGACAAGGATCCATAGAGTCGTTGAATAGAAACACTTTTTGAATATTAAAATAGAAACATAAATTTATATACTTTAAAAAAAAAATAAAGACTACATCGTTATATTTTTTTTTTCACGTTAAGGAAAGAAACCTCAGAATTGGACAATTAAATATAGTACTGAGACAACAAGAGCCATAGTTAAAGTTGCTGGAGCCAAACCAAAAGAGCTATTTTCTTCAACTGAAATATTTGTAACATTACTTGCATTGAAAATGGTCTCATTTTGTTGCTTGAAAATAGCAGTACTAGAGGCAATTACATGAGACTTAGTCCTTGTTGACTTGCTTCTGTGACTTGAACTAACCATTGAACTATGTTTTTTTTCCTTGAAAACACTTCCAGTCTCGGTTTCATTCCTAGGTTCAGTTGTAAATGAAATGGATGAGATAATGTTTTTATTCTTTTTAAATTCTTCTTTGTTGTCTTCTTTTTCGTCATAATTTTGTTCATCATCCTTTGGATAATGTTCTTTGTCATAATCTTCTTCTTCTGGATAGGATTTATCCTCTTCCTTGTAATCAGATTCAGAATCCCTATCTTCATTGTTGTAATCATCTTCATAATTCTTCTCATCACCAGCATTCTTCCCTTCTTCTTTTGTGTCTTTCTCATCCTTTTTCTTGTCTTCATCATTGTGATATTCTTCTTTTTCTTTTTTATCTTCGTCAACATTATGCTTATCCTTATTCTTCTTACACTCTTTATCCTTTCCATCTTCATAATCTTTATCTTTATCTTTCTTACAATCGTTATCTTTCGTTAAAGTATCTTCATCATAAATCTCTTTATCCTTTTCTTGTGGGCCTGAACCAATAATTTCAATATGTTTTTCATTATTTTCGCCCTCTTGAATATTATTTGAATCCAAGTACTCCCTTTGGTTTATGTTTTGATTCTCTTGATATTCCTTCTCATTGTATAAAGAGTTCAAAATATCTTCATATTCTCTTGAGTTAACAAATTCTGGTAAGTCAGGGAAATCAGCAAAAATAATATTTGAAGTCTTACTTAATCTTTCTAAAACTCCAGGTTGTAAAGAATCTTTATCCAATCTAACAGTTAAAAATCTTGGATTTAATTTTTCTTCCTGTCCTTCAACTTGAACTTCGTCATTACTGAGAAAGACTTTTAATTCCTGACTTGCAACTAAATATGAAGTTGTAAAAATAGTTAAAGTTAATTGTTTCCACATTATGATGATAAGTATCTTTATTAAGACTGATGTTCTTTAAAAAATACAATTAATAAGAAATTATTAATGGTAAAAGAGTAATATAAATTAGAGAAGCAATATGTTTAAAATGTATTTTCTTATATATATTTATTTTTTTTTAATATTAATTTCAATTTTGTGACACTTTGAAAAGCAATACGGATAAGAAAAATTAAGTCCAAAAATGGAAAAATGTAAACATCAGAAGAAAATAGAGGAATATTACAACTTGTACTAAGATAGATTCTATATATGTATATCATATATACTTACCCACAAAGGAAGCTATCACGTATTAGGTGCAAATCTACCAGTAAATGCATCTTCAAGCCAATGATACAATCTTTCAAAAATAATCTTTTGGGCATTATGGAACTTGATTGTATGATCTGAATCAGGGAAGATTTCCATTTCATAATTTCTCACATTATGTAAAATCAACTCATCTACAAGATCATAGGTATTTTGAATATGAACATTATCGTCAGCAGTACCATGTACTAACATAAATTTATTTAAATTCTTGAACGCTTTCACATTAGAAATAAGTGCAATTTTATTATAACCGTCTTTATTATCATCTGTTGAACCCATGTACCTCTCGGTATAGATGGAGTCATAGTACTTCCAATTAGTTACAGGTGCTACCGCAATGGCATATTTAAAGGTCTTACCAGCATCAAATTCAATTGTCTTTAAAGTAGAAAACCCACCGTATGACCACCCCCAGATAGCAACATGATCTTCATTAATAATACCTTTGTTATTTTCAATAAATTTCTTCGTTACTTCTGAGACATCTCTTGGTTCCCAATAACCCAATTTCCCAGTAACCCATGATTTAAATTCCCAGCCTTTACCACCAGTACCTCTAGGTTCAATTTTCAATACAATTGCATCTAATCCAGAGACGACAGATTCTTCTAATAAGATAGATGATTTTTTGGTGTAAGTAATTGAACCGGGGCCACCATAGACATTAACTAACAATGGATATTGTTTATTTGTATCAATATGTGCAGGTTTAATTTCTATATAATTAATTTCAGTGCCATCTTCTAAAATCATGGATTTATAACTTGTTGTTGGATAATCATATTTGGCCATAGCTGAAACTGTTTTCTTTGCATTTATAAGACTAACTACATTTTCATTGGAAGCTAATTTGTCTTCATCCATAGAAAACAAATCATTTACTGATCCAGTCCAAGCCTGAGGATATAATGGTCCTTGTTTTTTCAACACTGCATATCTACCACTTGAACTGAATTCAGCTTCATAATAAATATCAGGTTTATTTGGATCTTGTAAAGTTATTATATTGTTCTCTGCATCACCTTTGGTATTCTTAGTTAAATGAACCGCATATATGTGTTGACCCATATTTCCAATCTTATTTGATGTGAAATAAATAATATTGTCTTCATACCCAATGGATAAAACACCAGGGTCAGTTATTTCCCAATTACCAGAAGTCAATTGAATGCCAGTCTTTGAATCAATCTTTGGATAATAGAATATATGATTATACCCATTAGAATCTTCATGAATATCTAAATAACCATAATCAGTTCTTTGATTCTTTGGATCAGGTAATACGGGGACCATTTTTTTCACTTTTTCTATCCAACCATTAAATTTAGTTGTATCAATTGACCTAATAAAAGAAGTTTCACCCTTTGTTGCATCATGACGAATAATTTTAAGTTCTTTAGAATATCTATCTGTTATTTTGAACAAGAAATTCTGACCATCAATCCATTGTAAATCATATAAGATAAAATCATTCTTTTGACTTAAAGTTGGGATTTGACTCATTACACCCTTTCTTAAATCAAACATGAATAAATTTACAGTAGGGTTTGGTTTACCTGGTTTTGGATATTTAATCTTTTCGAATGAAGTATATTGATCTTTTGATGTATAAAGTGGGAAATCATAAGTCGGAACATCAGTTTCATTAAATTGTGCAAAGACAAAAGCTGAATCATTTGGTGACCACCAAATGGCTTTATCAGTAGCTAATACTTCTTCTTCATAGATCCAATCTGTCTTACCATTCAAAATGTTTTCGTCAGAATCAAATGTGATTTGAATTGGGGTTTTATTGTCTTGATATAATGGTTGTAAGAAGATATTATTTTGATAATTGAAATAAACAAAATTGTAACCTGGGGAGAAATAAGCATAGGAGATTTCTAATGGATCGGTATAACCAGTCCAGGGAACCAATGGTGTAATTTGACCAGACTCAACATCTTTAATCCAATAATTCCCATGAGACGAATGTCTATAATCATTTTTAATATTTGTACCAAAGATAATCTTTTGTAAATTGTAACTAATCTCAACAGAATCCACTAAATAATTGACACCATCATATGTGAATTTATTTGGTCCTAAATCCTTTCTAAACTCCTTAGAATATAATTGTTTAGCGATAAATCTTACTGTACCATCTGGATCTCTTTCAGTAGTGAAATATAAACCAGGATCCTTATTAAATGACGTAAACGTTTCTGGTGGGGTGACAAAATGGAATGTGGTTTGTTCTGTATCAAATTCACCTTTAAACACATCTTCAATAGTGAAACCTCTAGGATTGAGGGAGTAAGAGTTATTATGTGATGTAAAGTCTGAATTACCGGTACTATCACGCGGATATGCTACCAATATTAGAGTTAGAAGGATACCAAATATAATAGTATACAACACAGGTTTCCTATTATGAGAGAATTTATCATTCCAATATCTCATTTCCCATATTTTATTCCCCTGTAAGGGCAGATCCCTTCCCACAGATTGATTTTCTAAATCATCCCCCAAAGAAGGCAACTCATCCATTGATATAGTTCTTGAATTCAATGGGGGTGGAATATCAGTCGGGGGATGATCCTCCCTATCTATATTATCCAATTCAATATCATAAGAATTGATTGAAGATCCTGAAGCAGCTTGTTCCATGAATAAATGACTATTTTTCCTCTTGTGACCTTTTTTAAACCCTTCCCTCGTCATATGATGGTTCTCAATTCAAGGAATTAAACAGTGTCAATCGCTTTTGTAGTTTATAATCAAATTGTTATTCTTGCAAATAATTTAGAGGCTTTGTAATGTTTTAGAGTAATATTCATTAATGAACTCTTTAAGTAAAAAGAACGAAAAGTGCGGCAAAAAGGATCAATAACACAGCCTTACTTCCACTTGTATACAGAGAAATAGAAAAATATGTTTGACAGATTAATCTTAATTCAATTACTTATCTAATATATAATAATATAATTTGGAACTAAATATTAACGATGGTACAACTAATAAAAGACGAAAAGAAAATATATATAATTTTAATAAATTCCAATCGCTTAAGCGGAACCGGCCAAAGCAGCAATCTTGGCAGCAACACGAGCAGCTCTTTCTTCCTTGGTCAATTTAACTTGCTTGTATTTCTTAGATTCAGCAGCGTATTGTTCCTTGGTGAATTTCTTTTCAGTTGGCTTGAAAGTTGGATCAGCTCTAATGGCTTCATGAGCAGAAGAGTAAATATCTTCTAAAGAATCAGCATCAATGTCATCAGCTAAGTAACCCTTGAATAATTCAGAGAATCTTTCTTCATCATCATCAGCTAATTCTTCCATGTATTCAGAAACATGACCACCAAAGATGTAGTTTCTTAATAAATCAGCATCTAATTCTTCAGATTCGAAATCCCAACCTGGGAATCTGTTTTCAGAATGTGGAACGTATAAACCACCGTCGGAAGCACCCTTTAGGGCACCAAAGACTCTAGCACCAGTGGTGGTTCTTTGTAAACCGATATCTAAGAAAACTTTGAATGGTCTTGGACCGTCTTCAACAGCTTCAGTTAATTCGTATTCACCTTCAACTTCTTCAACACCCTTGTAAGTTTCATCTAAACCTAATTTTTGTAAAGTTCTTCTGGCGATTAATAAACCGGTGGCGTAAGCAGCAGACCAGTTAGTTAAACCGTGGGTGATACCGTATCTTGGTAATTCGTGAGAGTAAGCAGCAGCTAAAACGATATCACCAGTGATGGTAGAAGAGACAATTTGACAGATAATGTCCTTGTTGGTGATTCTGACGACTAATCTGTACTTTGGAGAGTTGTACTTAGCCTTATGTTGAGCGACTAATCTCTTTCTTTGGTAGTAATCAGTCTTACCTTCTCTTCTTCTTCTGAAAGGAGTTTGGAAACGAGAGTGGTAGGCAGAGTTCTTGACTGGATCGGTAAACATTGTTGTTGGATTTGTCTATGAGGTATCTAGCGGGTATCTTTAACAATTGAGCAAATGCAAGACTTATACTAATCACAATATCATCATTCAAATACCACCTCATCTCGTCATAATTCTCCCACTGCAAGAATCACTGTAAGTGAAAAAAAAAAATTCGAAAGTTGCGTCGCTTTTCCAAAAACGGAAACCAAAAATTTACAGGAAAAAAAAGAATATTAACATTTGCTGGGTGCACGGGTGTCTGCGAGCAGTCCACTTTTAAAGCGGAATAGTATCACAGTCTACCAGGTTCATGACGAGGATTCTCTTGTATCCACAACCTCTGCTGGCGACAACAACACTGCATTGGCCAACATCTTCTCTGTGTCCTTACGGGAAATGGCCTCCCCCCTCGCAGCTGCCTCTGACACAGCAGATCCATCACCGTAATGGGCTTTGAAAAAGGTGTAATGCAAGATAATATCATCAATGTTTCTCATGGCTGGATCAGAGGCAAAATCCGGGTCGATGAAAAAGAAAACTGGCATATCTATCTCTTCCCCCGCAGCTAATTTCTGTTCTTCAAAACAGAAACATTGAATCTTGTTAAAATATTGTGCTGCTTCACCAGGTGTGATGCTATATGTAGCCATCCCAATAATATCTTTATCTGATTTATTTGTTGCCTGGTAAAATGATAATGCAGTCTCACCAGGTAATACATAAACTTCTCTCTGTTGTGGGACAAATTTCCATGGTAAAATTTGTGATACTTCACTTGTAAAGGTTACTTTAATACGTTTCCCAGTTTCCACGGGGATCAACTTATCATCTGTAAATTTACGCTTGTCTGTAATGGGAATCCCCCCAAACCCAGTTCGTGCACAAATGGCTCTGTATAATGGTACCGCCGTGTATGTTAATCCTAGAAAGAATATGGCAATACTGGAGAAGTAATATACTATTGTATGTTGTTTAAATTTACGTTTTTCACGAATTCTAAAATCTCTTAACCTTTGTATATCTGCCCTAGATAATTTGTTAATATCGATTTGTCTTGAGGGGGGTGTTGCCACAAATTTTCGTACTGGCTTGATGAGTCTTGTCCATCTCAATGAGTTGTTGTATCTCACAATATTCCTTGCGTGTAACAACTTCAACATCTTCTTGTTTACTTACGTTGTCCTCCGTTGGATCTCCCCTGACTTACCCTCGAATCCTTTAATATTTCTTTGTTTTTTTTTTAATATCTTTAATTTGAAAAGAGCATCTCAAAATATAAGATCCAAATTACGTAATGAACAAGCACACCGTCCATCCAAATATAAATGCCCAATATATTAAATGGACAAACACAGTTCCAATCCAAGAAACTAACTCGTAAGAAAAAACCCAAATCATGTATCTTTTGTAGAAGATCTCATGTGGTATGTGATGAACAAAGACCATGTTCACGTTGTATCAAGAGAGAAATTGCACATTTATGTACTTTAAATGAACCAGATAATAGTAATAATACCACTAGTGGGGGGAGTAACAATACTAGTAATTTGACTACTGCTGAGACTACACCATCACCAAATCCAAATCAATTTATAGATAATAATAATGTTACTGCAAGTTTATTTTTCCCTCCACAATCGTTTGTTTCTGAAAATATGGGGTCTGAGTTTAGTTCAATTAATGAATTTTTATCCATTTTGGAGGACCCATTGGTAGCGTTCTCAAATTCTAATGCTGTGGATTCTATTCCACCAGATTTACCCTTTTCTGAGATAGAAAATAATAAGGCGGAAGAGACTAACACCAACACCGAAAAGATAACTCAACCACTGCCGTCAAACCCCAAAGAAAACACCACAGCAAGAGAACAGTTTTTCATTACTGCAGCAGATCCAGCCATTGAAATCACACCTGAAGAAAGATTAAAATTAGTTATTAATGCCAAAGTCGAAGCAGGTTTATTAAAACCTTATAATTATGGTAAGGGCTATACTCGATTACAGGAATATATGGATTTAACCATGTCCCCCGAGTCACATAAACGTGTATTAAAACCGTTAAGTTCAATTAGACCTGCTTTTAGATCCATTGCTAGATCTTTAAAGGATGTTGATTTAGTTCTTGTTGAAGAAGCATTTGAAAGAATGTTATTAAGTTATGATCGGGTTTTTACATCAATGAGTATGCCTGCATGTCTTTGGAGACGTACTGGTGAGATTTATAGAGCTAATAAAGAATTTGCATCAATTGTGGGGTATACGGTGGATGATTTACGTGATGGTAAACTAGCCATATATGAAATAATGGATGAACAAAGTGCAGTAAATTATTGGGAAAAATATGGTTCAATTGCATTTGATAAGGGACAAAAAGCTGTACTAACTACTTGTGCATTACGAGACAAGAAGAAGAAATTAGTTAATTGTTGTTTTAGTTTTACCATTAGACGTGATAGATATAATATGCCAATGTGTATAGTGGGTAATTTTATACCGATGGGCTAAAATATTAGCACCTCCATATATAAATATTCTACAACAGCTATATTACTGTGATAATATCAAATTGATATTCCACCTCTTATCAAGAAGTGTGTGACACTTTGATTTTATTTATGACTCACGAAGCAAAATAAGCAAAAAAATTTTCGTTTGTTCGCTTTGAACGACTTTTGTTTCTGACAATGCAACGTTGTTATTGTTTGCTGGTGAGGTTTCTTTGTTTCTCGAAGTAAGCAAACAAAGAAACGGTATCCAATAAGATCACAATGCACAGCAAAAGAAGCAAATTTTCAAGTTGCAAACGTTGAAGTAAGAAACATGTAGTTTGATGGGTTGTTTTACATGTTGTATAGTCACGATTTTTCTTGTAACAATTGGGCCTCCGGTAGGGTAAAAAACCGGCTTAAAGTTTTATTTTTTTCTTCTTTGATAAGGACTCTCTTTTGTTATGAGCCTTCTCCAACTTGTAAATAGTTAAAGAATATATTATATATATATAGTGAGTTCTTATTTTTAGTTAAAATTTAAAGTTACTTGTCCAGTCGAAGAAACTCATCCAACCAAAGAAGAAAATATGGCCGAACAAATAAAGAAAGTTAGAGAACCATTACCCTTTGGGTATCAATTTTTAAGTGGTGCCGTTGCTGGTGTCTCTGAATTATTAGTTATGTACCCATTAGATGTAGTGAAGACAAGAATGCAATTACAAACAAATTCTTTAGGTCCAGAATCATATCGTGGTTTGTTTGATTGTTTAAATAAAATTATTAAAAGAGAAGGTCCAAGACAATTATATAAAGGTATATCATCACCAATTTTAATGGAAGCACCAAAACGTGCTACAAAATTTGCATTTAATGAAAAATTTCAAAAATGGTATGGTTCAATGATGGGTCTTGCTCCTGGTCATGTTAATCAAACTGTATCATTATTAAGTGGTGCCTCGGCAGGTATTGCTGAATCATTTGTCATTGTTCCCTTCGAGTTGGTTAAAGTTAGATTACAAGATGTTACATCAAGACAATTTAATGGTCCTTTGGATGTGGTGAGGAAAATTGTTAAAACCGATGGTTTATTAGGGTTATATAATGGTCTTGAAGCTACTATATGGAGACATGCATTATGGAATTCAGGTTATTTTGGTGTTATTTTCCAAGTTAGATCAATGTTACCCAAGGTGGAGACAAGAATGGATAAGATTAGAAATGATTTAATTGCTGGTACTATAGGTGGTACCGTGGGGTGTATATTTAATACACCATTTGATGTGGTAAAATCACGTATACAGAGTAATGGGAATTATATAACGGATCCAGAAAATCCATTAAAAGTGATAAGAAGATATAATTGGTCATTACCTGCAGTAAAGACAATCTATAAAGAAGAAGGTTTTGCTGCATTATATAAAGGTTTTATTCCAAAGATTGCTCGTCTAGGACCTGGTGGTGGGATCTTATTAATTGTTTTTGGAGGTATGACAGAATTCTTCCAAAAGCTTAGAGAATAGGTGCTCATTGCATATTTCTCCATACACATATTGTACACTTACAAATAACAAAAAATGTAGCATTTCATGTAAATATTATTAATAGCTAATTTTAATAAATAATTTGTTCCATATTTGATATCATAAAGCACAGCAAATCATATCACTTTAAGTCCCATAAGAATTGCAAACTAACAGCTAACGAAGGGATTTCGGACTTTTCAAGAGGCAGTAATAATTAATCACACTCAAAAACAGTGTGGGGTAAAAAGGGGAGCCGTTTATGTGTCTCTTCTTTAGGGGTGCTCGTTGTTCGTTTTACGGCAACTCTTGGTGGGTCTTCTTTTGATCTGGGCCGCACTTTAACTTCCGCTGGCTCGAAGGCGGGGGTCAAAGTGCGGTGGGCATTTTGGTTTTTGGTTGTGCCCTGATATGATCGTTTCAACCCTAGAACATGGGTAAAGTTAGGTTTTCCAAAGCCCTAGTATATTCATTCTTTAACCCTAACCTCCTCAATTTGGTAACATTTTTTCCAAAAAAGAAAAAACTGAATTTGCTCCGCGGAGATTTCAATTTGTCATAATTTTTTTAGCAGAATCTTGAATTTAAAGTGTGAGAGCCGGTTTGTAGTGAAATTGATAAATAAAGACACTGAATTAATGCAATCGGATAAAATAAATTAAAGATTGTTTGAATACTTTCATGTGGTTCAAAAGATTATTGACTTGATATAAAACACTGTGTTATTTATTCCTTCTCTTTTTTTGGTTCGGTTTTTCAGTGATAACATAACTATTATATCACACCCGAAACTATTGCTTATTTCCATTCAAAATAGCAACTGAAACAACAACGTCATCATTATAATATGAGCACTACAGTACCGTTGGATTTTAAAAATCCAGAGGATTTCGATATCCCTTTTGACTGGTTATACAGGGGCAAGTCGAGCAAGTCTAAGAAGAATAAGCCTTCTATTAACCCAAATAATAATAATAGTACTGTTCTAACTAAATCAAGTCAAAATAGTAATAAAAATAGAACAAGATCCATTTCTATATCAAATGCTGCTTTACAATCTGATAATGCTGTATCTTCTCCTTCTACTCCTACCACTTCTCATCTTCCAAATATTTCAATGTCCCCAGTGTCTAAAAAGGAAAGATCTTCTTCTTCCTCTTCTTCCAATAAGGGTAGGCCAATTATTAGTCCTCCAACGGCAAATTCACAAGTTAAGAGAAGTTCTTCCATGAATGAGAAACATTTACCTTCAAATAGTAATACTGTATTAAACAAGAAATCTCTATTTGGATCCATCTTCGGCAAGAAATCTTCTACACCTACCATCACACCTATACCAACACCTACTAAACCACAACAAAAGATTGTTATACCCTCTAGGACACAACCTGATCAAACACAAGTTCCCTCTCCATCTATATATTCTTCCTCCACGCCACAAATATCATCTTCCTTGTCTACCTCTTCGGCATCTTCTTCTGATCTTAATTCAGCATCCAATGTATTGTCGTCTGCATCTTCTGAAACTTCTACTGAATCAATCACTGATTTGTCCAATATTAAATTGAAAAGAGTTACTTTCAGTGTAGATAAATTCGATAGAGATCCACCACAACAATTACCAACAAGAAAACCAAGACAAGGGAATGTTTTAGTTCCTCATGATCTATTATGTGATATACCATCCATATCATTGGGGATCTCAAGTCCTACTGTGAATAAAGATACTATCGTGGGGCAACAATCCATAAGTAAGGACTCAAAGGAATATAAAATTGCTATGGAGAATTATAAGAAATTACTAGAAGAAAATGCAATGCATCAAAAGGAAGCACATGCAGCAGCTAAACGTATTGCTCGTGAAGTTCAAAATTTTTCATCTGTGAACGTACCATCTGTAAATACCCCCATCATTCAAGAAAATAATGAAATGAGAAGTGTGGAAATTGATAAACCTATACATATGAATGAAAATCCCTTTAATACCATGAATAACGACTCAACAAATATGGAGAATTTAACATTGGATATTATTTATACTAGATGTTGTCATTTAAGAGAAATTTTACCAATTCCATCTACTTTAAGACAAGTTAAGGGGAAAACTGCACCTTTACAAGTGTTAAAATTTTTAAATCCAAAACCAACTTTAATTGATATCTTATCATTTTGTGATTTTATCTCTATTGTACCCATCAATTCTATTGTGTTTGATAATGTTAATTTATCTAATGAAATGTTCAAGATTTTAATTAAATCAATTGTCAATTCACAAGCATTAGAAAAACTTTCATTGAAAAATGTCTTAATCAATAAAGAAAATTGGGCTTTATTTTGTAAATTTTTATTAACAAATAAGTCCCTAATTAAGTTAGATTTATCACAAACTCATTTGAAATTTAAACAAACCGATTATGCCACTAATAATATTACCCCCAACAATACTGATATACAATGTCTTAGACAAAATTTGGATTGGGATTTATTTGCTAAAGTGATTATAATGAGACAGGGGAAGCCAATTGAAGAGTTGTTATTAAATGGTGTCAAATTTAATGTATTACCTTTAGAAAAATTCCAAAATGTATTGAACTCCCTAACTAATCAAACATGTTTGCAAACATACAGATCCAATTTAGTGAAATGTCGGGTTGGCCTAGCCAATTCAGATCTATCCCTAGATTGTTTGAAATTTCTATTTCATTGGATGTCCTCTAAGAATGCTAATTCTAATATAATAATTCATGGTGTTGATTTTGCATTTAATGACTTATCACAATATGTGAAATCTATGGTAAGTAGATTATCATCATTGCCCTTAGATCATTTAGAGTTTTTCACATTAAACAGTACAAACATATCAAGAGCCTATGATATGGCATTAATATTAAAATATCTTTCCAAATTACCTAATATTAAATTTTTAGATTTAAGTAATTTACCTCAATTGTTTCCTGATGTTTTACCATACATTTACAAATATTTACCTAGATTTACCAGTTTGAAAAGATTGCATATTGATAATAATAATTTAACCTATAAACAAATGGGTGTTCTTTGTAACATTTTAGTTAAATGTAAGACTTTGACTCATATTTCATTAATGCAACCAAAGATAATACCCACACAATTACAAGATATAAATATGGAATCTGCCATTAAAGAAGATGAAACCGCCACTGTGACACCATCAAAACCACAATTTGCCATTAATGGGTTATGGGCTGGATTATACAGATTAGTGAGAGATTCACCAAATTTAATTAATCTAGATGTTAATTTTGAAGATGCACCGGAAGAAATTCAATCAAGAATTGCATTATGTTTAATGAGAAATATGAATAAGAATATGGATTCTGATTTCCAATTAGATGAATTAACTGTTCAAGATGATTTATTATTTGATGGTGAATTAATTACAGGTGGTGCAGAAGCTATTTTTAAGAAATTAAATAAATTAATCTCTGAAAGAGAAACTGAGGGTGTGCCAACCGATAAAAATACACAAGCTGGTAATAACGCAAAGAAATACTTGTTAAAAAAGTATTTTGAAAATTTACATAATGTTCTAGAAAATGTTATTGTAAAGATTGATTCATTATTTGAAAAGAGAAATTCTGGTGAATTGACAATGAAGGAGAAAGAAAATTTATTAAGATTTATTATGTTAGAAAGGAATTTAACTCATATCTTCGAAATTTTTGATCATTCACCACATTTGGCTCCAATTATTAAATCTTTGAATTTGAAGGATGATGTTCAAAGAAAACACTGTGCTTCAGCTGCTGCAATGGAAGCTACGATAGATAATGAAATTGACACTTCTAATCCTGTGGCAGAAACTGTTCCTGAGGCTAGACCACATTTAATGGCCACAGATTCAGGGAGAACCATCGATTGTCTTACTGGTAAACCTGTTGTATTCCGTCGGAGTTCTACCACTTCTATACAGGGGAAAGTTCAACAAGAGGAAGAAGGTGAATTACATAAATGGGGTTTTTTCGTTCAGCAACAAAATATGCTTTATCCTGAAGGTACAGCCACTACGGTTGAGTCACCAGTGGTCAAACCTGAATTTGATGTCAATAATGGTGCCGTGACACCACCATGTATCCCCATGGCAATGAGAAAGAAATTAATTGCTAAAGTTCCCTCTGGTGATGAATTAAGAGCAGCTATTATTAAAGCTAAAGGTATTGATTCAATGCATGATTTAATTCAAAACGTTAGTGACGAACCTCTTGCTTTAGAGACTATTTATTGTGATCCTGCAAAAGTGAATGAAACTTACGACAAGTTATTAAATAATCTTTCTGTTAATAGACCAACCAAGTGATCTAATTTTTTGATTTTATATATTTATTTAGACTAAATAATTACAACATAAGCATAATATATCAACATATACATATCAAACTTAGAGGTGCTGTCCTGTCATCTCTTTGGAATCTTCCTTTACAAAGTAATTTTTTCCTGTTTTACAAGAATAAAAAACATACAAATCTTAACAGAAGAGGTGATGAGGTGAAAATACCAACAAGAAGAACAGAGATCAGAAGATTAAACGGAGATATGTCAGTATTACCTAGTTGGTGTCCGCCATATTCTTCACTAAAAGTAGACCCTGCCACTCAAGCAGAAGTTTATTGTATTTGTAAGAAACCAGATGAAGGTGATTTAATGGTTGGTTGTGATGGATGTGATGATTGGTTCCATTTCAAATGTATGAAGATCCCAGAAAAATATTCACGCCTGGTGTCAAGTTACTACTGTCCATATTGTCAGGCTGGTATTACAGGGCCTGCCGCGAGAGATGGAGGTGACTTGCCCAGGACTAAATGGAAACGGAAATGTAGGCTAGAAGATTGTTTTGAACCATGTCAAGAACGAAGTAAGTACTGTTCTGAATCCCATGGTAAAAAATACATGCAAACTGTGTTAGAGAAAGTATCTATTCCGGGACGTAATGTGAATAGATTTGTTGGTGATATGATAAATATGAGTAGTGATGATATTACGAGATTTAATCAGATGGGGTCGCCAGAATTTATAGATGGTAAGATACCGCCTCAAATGATGAATCAAGAATTATTCGATGCAATGGTTAAAGATGATAAGGATTTGGCTAGTTTACATGAACAGATTCGAGTTTATAAGAGTAAGACATTTCCGGAGTTAAAGCAGAATTTAGAAATGTTACAAAAATATACTGCATGGTTAGATTCGATTACAACAATGTTAAACTCTGACTCTGCCACAGGCACAATGCCCGAAGGTGAGTTGTATGAGAAGCCAAAGGCGGGGAGGAAGAAATCCAAGAAGAAGAGGGCCACTCAAAGACATAAAATGAAGAAAATATGTGGGTATACTCGTGATTTGAGCAGTGTTGTATCTATGGATGCTGACAAGTTTGTTACTGAGTACCGAAAGTTAATGGAGGAAGAAGATTATGACGAAGACACGTTACATGGCGTGTGTATCAAGTTGAAATGTAATAAACACTCGGACTGGGGTTCAATGAGGATGGATCAATTGAAACAGCAGTTGAGATCTCTAGAGAGTCACAAGGAGAGACTGGTCTTACTTATCAAGACAAGACAGAGACAGTTACATGTTCAATACTATGAGGAACTAATGGCATTGCAACAAGCCCCAGCAACTAAATGATAGAAAACACTTTACTGTCAATCTTTGGGAATCGAACCGATGCCTTTTTTACTAAACCTTATAAAGTGAAAAATTTAGGCTCTGTTTTTCTTTCAAGCAAAAGTGAAAATGAAAAATTCAGTGAAACTAAAATGTATTGCTTAACTAACACTTCAAACCTGGGAAGAAAGGGTCAAGAAGAGGTATACAGCTATCGATTAAGAGTGTATAGAGAAGTATACACATTTCTACATATTGAGTTTGTTTTACAAGAATATATTGTGAGAAAGAACTAAGGTAAAAAGAAGAATTAAAGATGGCCGTATCTCAGGAGACAGTCATGTCAAACAAATTACAAAATGAGGAATACAAGATTTGGAAGAAAGTAGTCCCCTCATTATATCAACATATCACATCTTTTAAACCTATCTTCAAGAATTGGACTCCTGAAAAGGTGTTTGCCTTACCTAAATGTATCACCTTCACTAATAAGATTGTCGGTGACAATAACAAAAATGGTATTATTTCAACATCAGTATTTTATTCCCTTGGTGGTGAAGTATTCGAATTCAATTGTAATTTGCCAGTAGGTGCATATTATGAGGTTGCGACTGATAAGACAACGGATAGTTTACCTACCCCACAATATAACGAACATGAAATTACATATATTGCTGAAGAAACCCAGTATGAAGCTAAATGGATATGGCCCAACCAAACAATTATTAAACTTGTTGCGCTTTCTAGTAACAAATTTGTAGCTTTATCTGCAACGGGATCCATGGCCATTTTCCAAGATGGAACTCAATCACCATTACATGTCATCTCTGAACCTGTGTCAACTAATGGAAACCCAGTTGTGGGAGACTTCGATATCTCCCCTGATTCAAAAGGTTTGGTTAAAAGTGTAAGTGACCCAACCACAAAGCAAAGTGTTATTGAATTATTCAATAATGACCCTTCATGGAGCCAAACACCTGTTTCAATTAAAATTGATAATTTGATCATTAACCAAATTCAATTTCTTGGTAGTGGTAAAATTATAGCATTATGTGATGATAGTCATGTTTGTATCTGGAATAATATATCGTCAGATAATAATACCAATAATACTCAACCCAATTTGATATTACCACTTGAGGGAGCCACTAGATTGGCTCATTCGTCATTTATTGATGAGTTATTTGCTGTTGGGTTTAAAAATGGTGAGATAAGATTATTTGATATAAGGAATTTAGAAGCTCAGGACCCATCGTCACCAGTCAAGGATCATCATTTATTCCAATTAATACAAACAGAAGAAGATACCGTGTCCCAAATAATCTTTTCCCAAGTGACTCCAACGAAATTAATCTCTATGGGTTCATCAGGTAATGTGTACCATTGGGATTTGGATCCAATTTTCAATAGGGTTAATGAGGAGTCAAAGAATGATGAAGTTATGGGTCAAGCAGATATACAGAATGAATGTTTAACTTTCTACCACACTGGTGGCGCAAGAAGGTCACTGGGTAGTACAAGTTATACACTAAGTTATCACCCACTGATCGATGATTTGATAGCCACCGTGGATCAAGATGGATTGTTGTCTGTGTATAAACCTTGTCTGGGCACCTACATCGAAGAACCTGCCGAGGAAACTGAACCCACTCCAGGTGCAATCACCCAGCAGTAAACCTAACGAATATGTAGTAATATAAATACAAATATGAATATCTTCATTTTAGAAGTCCCGATGCCTATTGTTCTCGCACTGCGTATAACGATCGAGAAGCCGCCCGATGCGGAAACTGTGTCAACATTTCCCAAAAAGGCAAAATCTTCAAAAAATCTCCATCGCTTTGTTTTGAAAAATTTTGATCTGCGGTTTCGAGTCGAAACTGCCCTACAAAAAGGATTAGTTAGTGCAAATATCCCCCCCTCCTGCTGTTGTTGATCTTGCATAAGTTTGCGTTAGAGGTAGTAGCAAGAACTCCAATAGACATTAGAAGGCGATTGTACGTGTGTGGTTTGTAGTTGGTTCTGTGTGTTTCGTGTCACACACTCCCCCCAGTTAGAATAAGAAGAAAGCCTCGAATTTGGTTTTGGTTTTATTCATTATTTCTCGAACAAACTATTAGATCCATCCAAAACATTTCAATCTAGCATTTAGTACTATATTTACTTAGCTTAATTATTATTCTCTTAACTTTTTTGCCTTTTTTTTTTTTTGCCTGTTCTGCTGCTAGATCAAATAAACAAATTGAACTTACTGTGTCATACCCCAAATCATTCTATCCATTTTGCATTTGAAAATTTTACTCTCATATAACATATTAACTATAACAGCATGACTACATTACAAAACCGTCGTCATACATATTATGGAGGTACTATATTAACCTCCCCTGTTTCCATGTCTAATAACAATTCATCCATCCCACCCAGCAATTATAAGACTCGTCAATCTTCCACTCAAAAATTCCCATCATTTGGTCCATATCTTGTGGGATCCACTTTGGGACAAGGTGAATTTGGTAAAGTTAAACTAGGTTGGTCAAAGATAAATAATAAGAATAATGATTATATGAATATATCCAAACAAGTTGCAATAAAATTAATTAGACGAGACACTCTACTAAATGATAAAAACAAAGAAATTAAAATATATAGAGAGATTAATGCTTTAAAGCAATTAAATCATCCTAATATTGTTAAATTGGAAGAAGTCTTACAAAATTCAAAATATATTGGTATTGTCCTTGAGTATGCATCCGGTGGTGAATTTTATAAATATATTCAAAAGAAGAGAAGACTGAAAGAATCTATTGCGTGTAAATTGTTTGCTCAATTGATTAGTGGTGTTAATTATATTCATTCTAAAGGTTTAGTTCATAGAGATTTAAAATTAGAAAATTTATTACTTGATAAGAATGAGAATTTGATCATTACAGATTTTGGGTTTGTTAATGAATATTATTCACATAATGAAATGATGGAAACCTCATGTGGGTCTCCTTGTTATGCGGCACCAGAATTAGTAGTTTATAATAAACCATATGAGGCAAGAAAGGCAGACATTTGGTCCTGTGGAATTATTCTATTTGCCATGTTAGCAGGTTATTTACCATGGGATGACGATTCCGAGAACCCAGATGGGGAAGATATTGCTAGATTATATTATTATATGATCCATACACCATTGAAATTCCCAGATTATATTAGTCCCATACCAAGAGATTTATTACGACACATTTTAGTTGTTGATCCAACAAAAAGAATTAACATTGATCAAATATGTCATCATTCGTGGTTATCTTCATATTCATCCTTTTTATCAATTACATCCTCTGAATGGGATAAATTATCTGAGTCACGTAATTTGCTTAGAGTACCCAAGCATTCAAAACAATATAGTCAACGTCCACTTTCTACTTGTTCAATGTCATCAAATCATTCAAGACATACAAGTAATGGTAATAACGAGAAGAGAAATTCTTTAATTATGGATAATACATTATTTGCATTCCCAGCACCACCAAGAGAATATCAATCTCATGTGCTTGCCATACCGTCATCACCATCACCTGAATTAAGGTCCATGAATAGTCGTTCCCCCGTGAAACGTGGACATAATAGAAGCAACTCTGCCGCATCTTTAGCATTACAAGCTGTTGTTGATGCAGATAGACAATTTTTTGCATCACCATCTCCTCCCTCACATAATAATAATAATATTCCTAAAGAAAATAATAATAACATCAAAGATTCAGATAATAATAATACTATTATCACACCATTATCCATAGTGGATCAAAATCAACAAATAATAAGCCCATTGAGTTTGAAAGGTAGACCACCTAATCCAATGAATACTTCACCATTATCAAATCATGTACGTCTTAATACAGTAAATAAATCACAAAAGGGGTATAATTTACCACATAGAAAACCAAGACCAACTTCATATTATCCTGGTATCATTGGAGAAAATGAATCATCGTCTTCATATTCATCAATCTCTATTACACCATTACGTGGATCTCGTACTCAAAGAAGTGATTCTAATACGTTTAAATCTCCATTTGATTCGATACCTAATTTAAGTAGTGACACTGCAGTAACTTCAATGGAAGAAATGGATGAAGATGAACAGGATATTAAATTGAGACTAGATAGTGAATCTCCCAAATTGTTAAGAAAGAGAACATCATCAATTTTCAGTAAGATTTCCATAGATAAAGAAGTGAATGCAAATGGAGACATTACGAAGATGCAAGGTGATATTGAGGCCATTATTAAACGGGTACAAGAACGTGTAGTAATTACTGATGAGAATACTGTTCCTACTGTAGATCTCACAGTGGCTAAGAGTAAAGATTCGCCACATGGGAGACGGTACAGTATGTTTAGTTCATTAATGTCACCTACTCACCATTCCAATGAGAAGACACCCACCAAGTTGATAACCCATTCAGATAAGCATCATAGATATTCATACTTGAATAGTGGCAGTGGTAGCACTATTTCAAATAAACATAAGGATCACAAGAGAATGTCCATGGTGGTACCTCCACCTGTGATCATTGAAGATGAGTCCCCCACCTACGAATCCATCAACGTCTCCTCTGCACCACATAACACTAACACTTTCACCCATCACAGTGCCTCGAGGGCCAAGAAAGTGATCGACTTCTTCAAACGTAAGAGCATGAGAATATGATTCCAAATTACATAGTAAAATATTTAATATAATACAATAATATCGTTTTTTTAAAAACTCCGTCCCGTTTAAGTTTGCCCATCTCGTTTAAAAGGGAAATCTAGAGCCATCGTTTAGGTCGCCAGTCATGTGATTAGGGTTACCCTCATTTTTGATTTTTTTTCCACATCTTGAAAATTCAGAAATTCCTTTGAGTGAAAAATTTCTTCTGTCATTGGGATATTTTGGCTTGAACGTTAAGGGAATTGGTGTCAACACAGATCCAGTGGTTCAAATACTCATACATATAGGTTACTATACTCTAACTTGCAGGTTTATCTTTTTTGTGGTGTGTGTTTTGGTTCGATTTTTTGGGTATATTGAAGTTAACCAGTGTCAAGAAAAAAATTTCAAAAAAATATAAACAAATATGTCTCAGTACGCTAGTAGTTCAAGTTGGACCTCCTTTTTGAAGTCAATTGCCTCCTTCAACGGTGATTTATCTTCTTTGACTGCTCCACCTTTCATTTTAGCTCCGATTTCTTTGACTGAATTCTCTCAATATTGGGCTGAACATCCAGATTTATTTTTAAATCCAAGTTTTATTAATAATGATAACTTCCAAGACTCTATTAAGGATTTAGATCCAGAAGTGGATTCTGCTGATGTAGCAAGAATGTTATTGGTCACTAAATGGTTCATTTCTACTTTAAAATCTCAATATTGTTCAAGAAATGAAACTATGGGTTCTGAAAAGAAACCATTAAATCCATTCTTAGGTGAATTATTTGTTGGTAAGTGGGAAAATAAATCAAATCCAGAATTTGGTGAAACCATCTTATTAAGTGAACAAGTATCACATCATCCACCAATCACTGCGTACTCTATCTTTAACGATAAAAACGATGTTAAATTACAAGGTTATAATCAAATTAAAGCTTCTTTCACCAAATCTTTAATGTTAACCGTTAAACAATTTGGTCATACTCTATTAGACGTCAAGGGTGAACAGTATTTAATGACTCCACCACCTTTACACATTGAAGGTATCTTAATGGCTTCTCCTTTTGTTGAATTAGAAGGTAAATCTTTTATTCAATGTTCTAATGATCTATTTACCGTGATTGAATTCTCTGGTAGAGGTTATTTCTCTGGTAAGAAAAACACTTTTAAAGCTAAAATTTATCGTAATGCTAATGATTGGTCTGGTAAAGCGAATGATCCAATATATACCATTAATGGACAATGGTCTGGTCAATCTACTATCGTGAAGAATTTAAGTAATGGCAAGAAAAGTGATCCAGTATTATTTTATGATGCTGATAAGACTATTGCTGAACATCTTGTTGTGAAACCAATTGAAGAACAGCATCCATTAGAATCAAGAAAGGCTTGGTTACCAACTGCTGAAGCCATTAAAGCTAATGATTTCGACGGGATTGCTAATGCTAAGACTGAATTGGAGGAAACTCAAAGAGAATTAAGAAAACAAGAAGAAGAAAAGGGTATCAGTTGGCAAAGACGTTGGTTCAGTGATGTTAATTATGCTGAAGACACTGAAGAAAATAATGATAACGCCTCTTCTGCTAATATCACTGAAGCAGGTAATGATGATGAAGATTATGAAAATAGTAGTAATAATACTGAAACTGTGAAAGAACGTCCACAAGCTGATGATGTATTCTTGCAATTGGCCTCCAAATTCGATCTATCAATTAAGAATGTTCCAAGTGGTACTTTAATTGGTGATAAAGAAGATAAGAAGGAAGGTTTGAAATCCGTCCACTGGAGATTCAAGAGAGAATTATGGGATGCTGAAAAGGAAATTGTTTTATAAATGCACAAAAGAGAAAAAAAATAAATTAAAATAATAAAATGCAAAATCTATAGAATATTGTTCTCGAATTAATGCCCATCCTTCACATTTGACCATTTATTACTTTATTTTATTTCTTTTTGTACATCTTTTTTCCTTTTAACCATAAAATATTATTAACAGGGCAGTAACATTATTTTTTTGTGTTTACCCTGTGTTCTTTGATATATTTTTATATTTCTACATAATGTTATTAGCCCTCACCAACAGTACCATATATAATGAATCTTATTTAAACAAACTATGCCTATTTTTGACACTTCTTTCAAATTTCAGTGCTTATGAAAATTTTTCAAAAAATTAGTGAAAAATTATCGATGAGCATCGATTTTTTAAACTTGTTTTATATAGGAATCATAACGTAAAAGACATAGAATACGCAGAGTATATCGGTATCAAGAAAAATTAGAAATAGTTCTACAAGAAAATATGGCTGCTGTTGATAGACCAAACCAATACAAACAGTCCTCAAGAAAGGGCAAGAAAGCCTGGAGAAAGAATATTGATTTAACAGATATTGAAAAATCTATTGAGACTAAACGTGATTTAGAAATTACACATGGTACAAAAGATATTTCTACATTAGAAGATCAATCTTTATTTGCAGTGGATACTGAAGGTGATGAAATTTTGAAGTCTAAGTTGATTAAAAGAAAACAAATCAAGAAGAACTTGAAAAGTAGTGAGATTTTAGATTCTATTAAGACTAACTCCAAGATTAGTGCCTTATTACATCATAACCATGGTCGTTCATATGTGCCAACTAAGGGTAAGAAGGGTATACAGGGCGTTTCTAAGAAGGAATTAAATAAGTTGATGGCCTTAGCTGGGAAAAGAGTTGGTGAATCTAAATTACAAAATAGATTAGATAAAGAAGGTTTAGTAAAATCTAAAGGTCATGACTTATGGGCTGAGACCAGTTCAAGTTTCAGTACAAAGAAGGTAAAGACTCGTTCTGAGATCGTTGTGGAGGCTCATGAATCAGTTTCTAAGGATCTATTAGAAAAATCTACCACTGGTTGGTCTGTTGCTTCTGTAGTTCCAGACTCTATGAAGAAGGCTCCTATTCAAGTTAGAGAGTTTGAAGATATCCCTATGGCAGGTAAATCATATAATCCATCTAAGAAAGAATGGAATCAATTGATAGAAAAGGAATATAAATTAGAAAAAATTAGAGAAGATCAACGATTGAAGTTGGAAGAATATAGAGAAAAGATTAAGCATTTAATGGAAACACTTGATGATAATGAAGAAGAGGATTCCGAATCTGATTCAGAAGATGAAAAGGAAGGTGATGAGGAAGAACAAAGTGGTGATGATTTGACTAAATTATCTTTAAATGCTCCAACTAAGAATAAGAAGAAAACTAAATATCAGAGAAATAAAGCCAAGAGACATCAAGAAAAGGTTGCATTACAACAAGAATTGAAGAAGTTGAGAGAACAAGTTCGTGAATTGGAGAAAATTGAAGACCACCATCAAGAAATCGAAGGTTCTGTTGAAGGTTCTTCTTCCTCTTCAAGTGGGAAGGTAGAAAAGAAAAGAAAGCATAACCGCAACAAGTTGGGTAGTAAATATGGTATCTTAGAAGAGAGATTAGAAGTCAAATTCAGTGATGAATTATCTGATTCATTAAGAAAATTGAAACCAGAAGGTAATCTCCTGTACGATAATGTGAGGAAATTACAAAGTTCAGGTAAGATTGAATCCCGTATCCCAATTAAGGCCAGAAAATACAAGAAGAAGGTCACTGAAAAGTGGACTTACAAGGATTTTAAATGATTGTACTTTTCCACAAGTCTTTTTTCACCATATTATAAACAAGAACCACTATATATGCTTTTTTATTCTGTACATTATATATATCAATGGCAATTGACGTTCTGACATTTATGCACTTGTTAGTTGATCTTAGCTTTTATGTCAAATTTGAAGTCATGTGTCCCCCCAGTTTTGTCAGAGTATAAAAGCTCGAGGGGTGAATTATTAATTCAATAACATTTTAGTTCGAGCACAATAAGTTGATCTATTCAAAGTATAAGTAAATAAACAACAATTACAATTAAATAAGTACGATATAATGCCATCCTTTGAAGGTATCATCCATAAATACAATGCCAGTAAAGTAGCTTTTGAATTCGCTCCCACCAAAATGTCAAAAGTTTTTATCATGATCGGTGGGATGACAGACGGTTTGTTAACAGTCCCCTACGTCGTCAATTTACCTCAAGTGATGGAACCTCTGGGTTATTCTGTGGTCCAGATACAATTGACTAGTAGTTTCCAAGGCTGGGGTACTACCTCTTTACGTCAAGATTCTGAAGAGATTGCAGAATTGATTGAGTATTTAAAGGGGCCTGAAGGTGGGAACAGAGAGAAAGTTGTGATTATGGGGCACTCCACTGGGTCTCAAGACGTTATGTTGTCTCTTTTGACCCATCCTGATATCATTGATGCAGGTATTTTGCAAGGTTGTGTTTCTGACCGTGAAGCTTTCACCATGGATGCCCCAGCAGAGGTAATTGCTCAATTGACTAATGAGGCCAAGAAACATTGTGACAAGGGTAAGGCACAACAACTTTTACCCCCTGAGTATTCTAAATATGTGTTTAATACACCAATTACTGCTTATAGATGGTGTTCTTTATTAATCCCAGAGGGTGATGATGATTATTTCTCAAGTGATTTATCGACAGAGAATCTACAAAAGAGTTTTGGCCAATTAAGAAAGCCCTTCCTCATTGCATATTCGGCAGAGGATCAATTTGTACCCTCTTTTGTTAATAAATTGCAAGTTGTGAACCATTGGAAGGAAGTTGCTAACCCCAAGTTTTGGTCCAGCCATTCGGGACTTATTAGAGGTGCCACGCATGGGGTGGAGAGTGCCGATTCACAAGAACATCTATTTGAGATGATAAGCGGGTTTATTAAAGAGTTCAATCTATGAAACTTTCTTCTTTTTTACACAAGTTATATAATGTTAAGTATTCTTTTCTGGTTTAATAAGAATATTCCAGCACATTAATCTTTCCAAAATTAAGAAGACAGATCGAAGCCGCTATGATCAAAGGTATTGGAGTAGATGTGGTACATTTGCCCCGAGTGTTTAGGCTACTCGACAAGTGGTCCCCTAGGCAGAAGACTCTGGATGCGATCTCAAGGAAGGTGATGTGTTCTCGTGAACAGATCAATTTCCAAGGTTTGATGGGCCATTGGAATGATAACCTTGATTCAAAGAACCGTTGTGTACGATATATGGCTGGGATATGGGCCACAAAGGAGGCTGTCTACAAGGCGATGGCTGGGTTCATCCCCCCGGAAGAGATGCTACCTGCTGGAACTATCTATACAAATTTTCTATATAAATTTAATAACCAAAGTACAGGTGCTCCCCAGGTCCAACTCCTGAGTGGGATATCCTCCAGAGGTCAGTCCTTCTATGAAAAATATTTGCAAGATAGTAAAGTTATGTTGTCCATTTCTCACGACGGGGATTACTTAGTTGCATACGTTACAATGGTATCGCATCTAACAAGATAGTTCATTAAAAAGGATTATTTGTATATAACTGAAGTGTCTGCTATTACGTGAAGAAATCCATCCACACTTAACAACGATGTATATAAGTCATAAATTGAGTCTTCTAAATCCAACGTTATGCCTTGAGATATCATGGTGATATTCACTTTACCTTCGATGTCCATGAAATCGGGAAATTCCTTACATATAATATCCTTCAAAAGTATTAGGTGGTCAGGAATATCGTTACCAGGTACAATTTTCACGATAGGTTGAATTGGACTGTCAAAGTTATCATCAGCATTATTTCTAAAATGGAACTGGATAGGCACCATTCTAAATCCATTTGCATTTGTTGGAACAATTTTGGAAGATATTGTATCAAATACTTCCAAATCCCGAGTCTTTATCGAGTTCCAAAACGATACACTTTCATGTCTGGTCAAGGACATCATTAATTTAGAAGAACCATTCATTATAAAACAAGCTTGTTTCCATCGATGCATCCAAAATGATTCTATTTGGTTCTCCCCTGTTATTAAGGGAATGAGCCCACTCGGGAGTCTCTCCCTCTTACTTGATGAAGAGGTCTCTTCCGTTCCACTACAGTGCAAAGTTATGGGCCATGTACTAATTAAACCGATGTTAGGTGAGTCATTACAAGTTCTAGAGCTTATCTCTTGGCACATGGACATGTCAAAAATGACACCGATAGGTAAAAACCAAGGCAATACTTTCTCTTTAAAGCTAAACCAACATTGTGAAACAATCTTATCCACACCATATCGCATATACAACTTCAATTGCTGCAATATCTGAGGTAAATACATCGGAAGAAAGGCCTCTCTAGGAAATCTCAAATTTAGCAGCGGTACATGTCTTGATTCTGTTTGCTGTTGGCCGATTAACAACCCCTCATCGACAAAGATTTGAACATTTACTACTCCTGTCCAAACAAGTCTTCTCACAGCACTCATTGGGTCTAATAACCTACTTCTACCTTTGTTGTAGTGTTGTGACACATAATGTTAATTACTGCTATTAGAATTTTATTTTTCACTTTTAAAGATGAATTAAAGATTGAAAAATCCATGCAGGAAAAGTCTAAACATTCTTATCAAGATTAAAGAGAAAAGAGCCCACAAAAATCACATTTTCTTTATACCATGTTAAAATGTGTGAAAAGTTGTACAAAGATTGATGGTAAATGGCTTTGGCAACTGGATGAAAATGAACGGGTATTGGACGTTTTTAATGTTCCCAAGAAGACGCACCTGCTGTTTGGAGTCTTTGTACTAGACATTTTTGTTAGAGATGTGGATCCAATAATTCAAAGCTGTTATAATAGGTTGGAACAATATTTGAAAGATTGGAATCAAGCCTACCCATGGAGTGAATATAATGGTGTTTCAATACGGCTGGACACAACTGGAAATGGTACAAAATATATCTTGGGGCAACTTTGTGTGGAGGATAATATTCAACAAGAAGAAACTTTGATTGCCACCTTTCTTAGAATATTTTCTAAAGAAATGGGGGATCAAATATTTATCAAAATTGCAGATACCGATGGTGATTTCTTATTATCTAATTGCCATGACAGTATTCCAGGAAACTATGAGTATCCAGTGGGCAATAATAGACTATGGTTGCAAACAGGGCAATTTATGATTATTCCAGACTCTATTTATCCGGATAGAGGTCTTACTCTAGATGAGTGTCTAGATGTATTGTCATATTCTCCCTTTCAATGTATTAAGGTTGATAATTTGTCCAAGAAATTGGATAACCTATATTCGATCCAAGATTTTCCGACAAAACACCTATCTGAGTTAGGATATTTGACCTTGGAACTTCCAGCTAAGAATAAAGGATCGGAAATTTTAAGGAATAACCCTCAAATAATTAATTTCCTTATCAAGAGTTTGTATAATATTGAATTGAAGGACGAAGAAAGTATAACAGAATTGAAGAATACGGAAGATACAACAGATTGCGACCAAAGATACAGGTTCTTAATCTCTAAAAATCATTTTGATCTTCTTCTCTTTTACTTAAAGATCTATAATTTGAAGGATAACCCATCTATGATTGCAAAGAAATGTAGTTTACGCTTATTATCATGTCTTAACACTCTTATAGATTTTGGCACACTTAAGATTGGCGCTGCATCATCAAATGATATCATGAACTCAGCACCACAACCTTTCAAAGATTATAATTTTTCTGATTTGGATTACACGCAGGATTATGAACTGGAAAAGGGGGTAGAACCAGATACCAACTTAATGAATGTGTTTACCAAATTTTTTGCTGACAATAAAGCGAATACAAATAATAATCATGTTGAAGCTGATGCACAGGGAAGTAGTGATGATGAAGATGAAAAGAAATCAAAAGAATACCTTGCAAATGAAAATTCAGGAATTACTGAGGATGATTTCTTTGAATTTTTCCTTAAAGAGGCTCTTCATTTGAATAATAAAGATCTTGAGGGATTACGAAAAGATGATGAATCACAGAGCAAAGTTTCTGATGCGGAAGAAGATGAGTCTAAATCAGAGGATGAATTTGACGACATAGGTGATATGTTTGAAGATTTAAGAAACAAAGAAGATGTATCTAAGGCTTTCAAAGAAATGTTTAACTCACTAACCATAGAAGGTTCCTCAAATGGACCCTTCGAGTCTTTATTAAGAAATCTTGCGAATAATACGGATGAAGATTAAATAAGAATATTCTCTTTTGTAATGAGCTTTTATAAAAAATATATAGATATAAAGTCTTCTATATTAAATATTTTCTTTGCATTCTATAAGGAGAGACTTTCATTCGATAAGAATTAATCTCTTGATGTTTCAAAATCTCCTTCTGAGAAATTATCCTCGAGATCGGCGCCATGGACTGAATCATCGTCTTCGTCATCATCATCATCCTCTTCATTATCATCATTATAATCGGCACTAGGTGCACGAAGTGATGACTTGGAATCGGGTGTAAATACAGACCACTCACTCTCAGGAGACATCACTTTTGGAGACTGTAATGATTGAGAACTTCTTTTCTTCAAGTCATACATTTTAGGAAATGGATACGCTAGTCCTCTTAAATAAGATTCATTTAGTGAGGAATCCCCAGTACCTAGATCCTTTGAATCCGCAGATCTAATTTTCATGATAACGTTTTGTTCATTTTCATCATTTCCATTCCCTTCACTGCTTTCCTCATCAGTACCCGTTGCGGTTTTGTCGCCTATGGTTAAAGATTTTCTAAGTAAACTGTCCTGATGGTGTATTCTAGAATATGCAAATGGGGGTGTTGGTATTACTGTGCCGGGAGTTGCTTCATCACCCCCTGAGGATGAAACAGATTCTTCTTCTTTAATTACACTATCACTATCACGAGAATTGCCTTTTAAAAATGCAGATTTACGACCTCTACCTCTTCTTTGAATAGGATTCCTTCTGGATGCCGAATAACTTCGTGGCACAGGCCATGGATGCTGTGTTACACCAAATCTGGGTAAAACAGATTCTTTAATAGGTGTAATTCTGTGGGTGTTTCTCATATCAGAAATAACAGGCAATGATGCAGTGGTTATATCATAGAATGAATCTGTTTTGGAGCTTCTTTCAGAAGTACTTGAAGTTTCAGATCTGATACTTTGGTTTCTTCTGATGAGCCGACTTTGATTCTTCCCAGTAGTAGAACCCTTATCAGACAGGGATTGCCCATTCAAGTTGGATGTTGATGAGTATTGAGACATGCCATTTCCGGAAGTTGTTTGATATAGTGGTGGCTTGGATGAATCGGTAGTAGTTCTTTGGAAAAAAGATGTGGTTCCATCTGTGGAGTAATCAGAGGTATAAGTTTCATTGGATATCTGTGATATACTAGATAACGGTCTTGAATGTAATTGAGTCAGTGGTATCCTCCTATTTTCAGATGATTGTGTTGGCGATACTAAATATGAATCCGAGTCATCATAATTATTTCTAGACATCTGTCTTGACATGTCTGAAGAAATGGTGGATCTGATTCTCTTAATTTTTGGTTCCTCGATTTGTATTTTCCCAGAAGAAAACTTTTGTTTCTGACCTTTATTGTATAATGTTACATTGGTGGTGCTAGCGGATATGTGGGTTGAAACTTTTGTAAATTTCTTGTTTGGTGAGTTCTTAGTCTTGCTTAAATCTACACTATTCTTGGAAGGTGAAGAAGTGCGAGTTGAATTAATGGAATTTCCATTGGGTAAACGACCATTATTTGAAGCTGTATATGTATCGTATTTTTTAATCTTAAAGAAATCTGACATTTTCTTGAATATATTGTTTTTCTTGGGCATATGTTCGTTTTCATTCAGAGGTTTGACAGCAGTTGCAGATGATACACTTCTTTCATGATTTCGTACCCCTTTTTTTTCTTTAGTTACTGCTGGTTCAGATAGCTTTCTACCCGATAGTTGGTGTGTCATTGATATCCCTGTATCTGCAGTCTTACTTATCATTTTCCCAAGAGATGCCACTTTAGTAGCTTCTAGTGATACTTTAAGCAAGTTATCATCATGTGAAATTGTATCTCCAGTAAGTGACGATTCAATAACCCTTCGAACAGATAGCACTGATCTACTCCTTCTAGGGTAATGTTTCTTCTCGAGTTTTCTCTCCTTTTCCAATAGTAATAGCCATAACCCAGATAATGAATCACATTTTTTCTTCAAGACGGATTGTTTTATAGACGGAGTATCAAATCCCATTCTACTTAATCGTTTCAATAATCTTTTTTCTAATCTGGTGTTGAAATGAGTAATACCTCGTCTTTGTTTAGATATGATCTTATCAGTTTTCTCTAAGATAATAGAACCATATGGTTGAAGAAAACTATGTAATAGAATGTCCCGTACTGAGAGTCTCTTATCGGGATCCTTTTGTAATAATTGCATAACTAGATCCTTGGAATCAGGACTCATAATATCATCATTAAATTCCGGGTCCTCATTTATAATTTTCCACGTGGTTTTAGCCTCATCTTCTCCATCAAAAGGCATGGTGCCGCATATCATAGTATATAGTATGACACCTAAGGCCCAAATATCAATTTTAAATCCATCATAAGTCTTCCTCTCGGTCAATTCAGGGGCCATGTACACGGTAGTACCGCAAATAGTCTCTAAGGAGGATTTTTGCATGCATTCCCTTGTGAAACCAAAATCGGTTAGTTTGGCATTTCCATTCTTGTCCAGTAAAATGTTCTCTAATTTAAGGTCTCTATGTACACAATTCAATGAATGTGCATAATATACTGCTCCAACAATTTGAGCAAATAATTCTGTACATTCGGCTATCGGTATTCTCTTCATTTTCAATAAGTGATCATATAATTCTTTACCTGGACAGTATTCTAATACCATCCAAACTTTTGTCTCTGTGACGATGACTTCATATAGTTTTGTGATGTAAGGATATGTGAATTGTCGGTGATAGAACACCTCTCGGACTATATTTGGATCATTCTTGGCACTTGTCTTGATGACAACTTTCCGATGTGTAGGTCTATGTAGCGCTAGATAAACTTTCCCAAAACTCCCTTCACCTATCTGGTTTAGTATCTTGTAGTTTCCAACTTCTGTTAATTCAGTGGTGGAAAATTCGCTGTATAGTTTATTGTATGAGGAACTGATAATAGCTTTAATATTATTCTGTTCCGCTCTTGTAGTGGTAGTCACAGTCATGACGTTATTCGTAGGATATCGCCTCTGTTTAATCTTTCAGAAAAGGCTCAGGTTACTTCTCTATAATTGTATATGTAAATGTAAGAGCTTGGGGCTTTTTTTGGTAGTTTCCTCACGGTAAGTTTGCTATGACCTCACCTGCAATATCAGGTAATAAAGTTTTCTTTAATAACTCTTGAAAGAGACTCGCAATTTAGAAACTTATATTTTCTATTTTAGAATGATTTATTCGATAAATAATAGCCAAGTGTCACTAGCTTCACAACGACTTTTGATAACTTTGTATTTGTCTCTAAATACGTATTTAAACCTTTGAAGGATACATTGATTTAATCTTTAATTTTTTTGAATGAATTTCTTGAAGATGAAAATGAGATGAAACCGAACGAAGACATAAGAGATACGGGTGGTAAGAACAGTCGGTTTGGTGCTAGTTATAGGTGTTTAATAAAATTAGTTGGAATATATTGGAAGATATGGCCAAAGAAAGCATGCAAAATGGTGAAGAAAATGTGGTTTTACAAGAGATAGACGACTATTATTCCAAATTGAGATGGGATAACCAATTTCATCACATGGGGACGCTGCCGACTCATTTGCAGACCTTAATAGATAAGAAGAGAGGTCCATTAAGCTCTTTCGCTGGTGGCGATGCTTCCCTGGTGGCAAGTACAAGTCTTATGAGAAGGCCCCAAGAGTCCAGCAGTCTGTCTACTGCAGTTATTGATGGAAATGAACGCAATAATACATTGGAAAGATATGAGAGCCTGATTTCACAGAAGCCTCAATGGCATGCTCCTTGGAAGTTGACAAAGATCATAAATGGTCACCTGGGATGGGTCCGATGTATTGCAGTAGAGCCAATTGAGAATAAATGGTTTGTGACAGGAAGTAACGATACCACTTTAAAAGTTTGGGATCTAGCTACTGGTCAACTGAAGTTAACATTAGGTGGTCATGTTATGGCTGTACGAGACGTTTGTGTTTCAAAGAGACATCCTTATATGTTCTCTGCTAGTGATGATAAATTGGTTAAATGTTGGGATTTGGAAAAGAATGCAGCCATAAGAGATTATTATGGACATTTATCTGGGGTTCATACAGTAGATATTCATCCCGCATTAGATCTTATTGCCACTGGTGGTAGAGATAGTGTGGTTAAATTATGGGATATACGGTCGAGAACTGCTGTAGCCACATTAGTGGGACATAAGGCTCCAATACAGAAGGTAAAATGCCTACCTGCAGATCCTCAAGTGATTAGTTGTTCTAAAGATGCATCTGTGAGATTGTGGGATATTGTAGCTGGTAAAACTATGGCCATTTTGACACATCATAAGAGAAACGTCAGATCTATTGCATTACATCCCACAGAGTTTTCCATGGCATCTGCATGTACGGATGATATTAGATCATGGAAGTTACCTCAAGGAAATCTTCTCACGAACTTCCAATCGCAAGGCACTGGAATTATTAATACATTATCTGTTAACGAAGATGATGTGTTGTTTGCCGGTGGCGATGACGGTGTACTGTCATTTTACGATTACAAATCTGGTCATTTATATCAGTCTCTGGATACAGTAAAGATGACAGGATCATTAGATAGTGAAAAGGGTATTTTAGCGAGCTGTTTTGATCAAACCCAACTAAGGTTAATTACTGGTGAAGTTGATAAGAGTATTAAGATTTGGAAACAAGATGAAACAGCTACTCCGGAGACCCATCCCGGACTTCCATGGAATCCAAATTTAGCATCTCAAAGGTTTTGAAAGGACCGATGTGTGGAATATAATATTTAAAGGCTATATATCAATCATAAGGTATATAATGTGTAATTGTTTATGGCATAGATATACATAGAGTAAATTTAATCAAATGGTAAAGGTCTATTTTTGGATTTATTACTCAGTTGTGTTGCAGCAATGGCACTAGGTATTTTAATACCGCAACAATCCCCCCATCCAGTGTGGACATGACTTTCTTCAATTTCTTCTTCTTCCCCCGCTGTGTGTTGATGAGGTGGAGACACACCCTTAGGACATGGTAAGAAGTCACTGAAATAGAAATGTTGCATAATGGGTAACTTGCTCAGTACTTCTGCCTTGTACATTTTGACCATACCTTCTGCCACTTTATTCCATCTCTTAACACCACTAATATCATCTAACATTGGTGAATGCCATCTTAGCGACGCAGTAGTCTTCACTGAGTTAATGAAAGATATGCAACCAAAATAAAGATACCTGTCAGCAAACATCTCTACCACTTCTTCATCATGAATTGATTTAGGTTTAAGATGTTTATGAGTGGATAATTGAAATGCACCAAATAAAAAGGGTAAAAAGTGGTAATCATCTAACCCCCATACCCCGTGGGATCCTGCAGGTTCCAGCCAATATTTAGTCTCCAATATTCTCATTATTCTTAAATACTCTATAAACACTTTCAATACCAAATTAGCACAATCTGAACTTTCTAAATTAAATTGTTTGTATGATGTCAAGCCATAAAGGAAACAGATGAAGTTCAACTCGTGTCCGGACCCATAGTCAATTCTTCTCTTGTCCCCCCAGGACTGTACTAAATATGTAGATAGTTGATATACCTGCTCGGGGTTTAAGGACTCATATGTCTCTTGAATAAGTTGTACTGCCTTATTCTCTAACTCATCGAAAAAATCCCTAAACTCAACTTTACCAAATCTTGACATTGTAGCATCGGTCAACACTGGATGATTCTCAATTATACCAACTACAGCACTCAGTAAGGTCATGGTGGCAGTAACGTTATTAGAAATGGGCATTTCATACTGTCTATTCTCATGGCCCCTAACACTTTCTGCAAGGGCTTCCACAAATTGGATTAAGTCAATTCTTGTGGGAGACTCCTCCCACAATTTCATGTCTTCTGCACTCAGTAACCTCTTTTCAGCCATCTTAACTCGTTGTCTCTCTATTTTTGTGGGTTCCTTCCAGCCATTGCAAGGGTGTTGGACATCCTCCTTTTACCCCAAAAGTGAAATTTTTCAGATCAAGACGCGTGAGAAAGAATTTAATTTATTTCAGATTTATTTATATTGCAAGGAACAGTTTTACGCGTCTCCCGATGAGGTATAAGGTCCAGTCACAAACGAACCATCACATACATTGGACTTGTCACTCTTTTTTACAACTCTATAGAATAGCGTGAGATAGTGCTGTTTTTTTTTTTGAAGTCAGAAGGGAGTTAAAATGAATGAAACGCAACCCACACAATTGGCCACCCAGGCTACTCAAAGATACCTCGTTGAGAAATTCACACAAGAACATTTGAATGAAAATATAGTGTTTAGAGTCATATGTACGTCAGGACAGATACCCATACGAGATTTTGATGCAAATCCATTGACTGTGTTGACTCAAAAGGATTCAATAAAGAAAACTTGGACTTTTGGTAGAAATACCCAGTGTAATTATCATTTAGGGAATATTACAAGATTATCTAATAAACATTTTGCTATTATGTTGGGGGAAGATGGGAATTTATTACTTAGAGACACTTCTACAAATGGGACATGGCTTAATGGTCAACAGATTGAAAAAAATACAAATCAATTATTATCCCAAGGTGATGAAATTACCGTTGGATTAGGTGTTCAAGCGGATGTGGTATCGTTAGTAATATTTGTTAATGATAAATTTAAACAAAAATTGGAACAATTAAAACTACACGGTGCAGGACAACATCTTACGGGATCAAATAGTAGGACTAAAATTAAAGCTCAGAATGGAAACAATAATAGCACTAATAATAAAAATGATAAAGGTATTGTTGCAGACCGGATGGCCAATTCTAGTAACGATCTACCCTCATCTTTGAAAAATATTGTCACCCCAGAATCTATTCATGAGAAATACTTTATTCAAGATGAAGTAGTAGGTCAAGGTGCATTTGCAGTAGTGAAAAAGGCAGTGGAAAGATCTACAGGGAAGACATATGCTGTGAAGATTATAAATAGAAGGAAAGTTATGGGTAATTTTGAAGGTGTTACTAGAGAGTTAGAAGTCTTAAAAAAATTAAATCATCCAAGAATTGTTAGATTGAAAGGTTTTTATGAAGATAATGAAAATTATTATATGTTAATGGACTTTGTTTCTGGTGGTGATTTAATGGATTTCGTAGCAGCTCATGGTGCAGTTGGAGAAGATGCTGGTAGAGAAATTACGAGACAAATTCTTGAAGCAGTTAAATATATTCATTCTATGGGGATTAGTCATAGAGATTTAAAACCAGATAATATTTTAATTGAACAAGATGATCCCGTATTAGTTAAATTGACAGATTTTGGTCTCGCGAAAGTTCAAGGTAACGGTACTTTTATGAAAACATTTTGTGGTACTTTAGCCTATGTAGCACCAGAAATAATTGACGGAAGGCAGGCAGAACATAAGAACGATAGGAATAAAGAAAGATCAGATGAATTTAATGACGTAGATGAACAAAATCAATATTCCTCCCTTGTTGATATGTGGTCAATGGGATGTCTGGTATATGTCATATTAACAGGTCATTTACCTTTTAGTGGTAGCACCCCACAACAATTGTATAAACAAATTGGGCGTGCTTCATATCATGAAGGCCCATTAAAAGATTGTCGTATTTCGGAAGAGGCTAGAAGTTTTATCAATTGCTTGTTACAAGTAGATCCAAATGATAGGTTGACTGCAGAGCAGGCCTTGGAACATAAATGGATCAAAATGGCCGAGTTTAGCGATTCTTTACCCTCTTCAAATGGTGACAGAAATTCGATAAAACCTTCTCAATCATCACAAGTTTCATTAATGGAATCCCTTGCACAACAATCAATTTTACAAAATCTGGAAGAAAAGGAATATAAACTGATGAAGGCTAAAAAGGAATTGAAATTACAACAATTGGAATTAGATAATATGTTGGAAAGAAAGGGATTTAAAGTACCTACTCAACCTCCAATTCGTTTCACTCAACCACAAATTAATTCAGATAGTGATTTAAAAGAAAAGAAAATATCTGAACAACAAAGGAAACAAAGTCAACGTAAATCTAAGAATGCAGGTAAATTTATGACATTAACACCCTTGGCAGGTAGTAAAGAAATAACTAAATTGGTTATGTATCAAGGTGTTAATGTTTTCTTCATTGGTAGATCTAAGGAATGCAACTTAGCGATAAGTGATACAAGGTTATCTCGCGTCCATTGTTTTATTTTGAAGAAAAGACATCCAATTGGACCTAGTATATATGAGTCTCCAGCACAGGGGCTTGACGATATTTGGTATTGTCAAAATGGTATCAATGTGAGTTACCTAAATGATAGAAAACTGGAAGCTGGCCAAAAGACATTATTGCATGATGGTGATGAAATTAAAGTAATATATGACCCTATCAACAATTATATGGTTGGATACAAAGTGGAAATTAATGATGGGACAGGGCTTTTCAATGATGGTATATCTGATGGATTACAAGATCACTTGATTGTGTCCCAAACAGAACATGAGAAGAAGTTAGCCAAGAGATTACTTCAATCAGCGCTACAGAATGATGTTCCCAACAGCAAACAAATTACACCATCGCCAGCCAAAGAAACGACTTCTCCACCATCGCTCCCCTCATCAAACCCACCCGTGAGGCGTGAGGCCAGCTTTGAAGATGAAGATGATCCAGATGCTACATTACTACCTGGAAGAGTCAAACGTGCCAAACTTGACAACACTGCAGGCTCTGCAGCTTCACTCAGGGACAATGAGAACATCAACATGCAATTCATCTAACAAATTTGTTCTTTTTTCTCCCCACAGGACTTTACTAGATAGATAAAGCATACAAACCTATATAAAACCACACAGTAAATTACATATAATGCATCATTATAAAACTTTTAGACGGTTGTGGGGTCTATTTCAGACTGTTTTGATTACTGTTTTCACTATCAATTTGTGACACTTTTGCCAAATTAGGCAACACCTTTAAAGTTCGGCTGGGGAAGCGAAAAAAAATGACAGGGAAAAAAAAGTATATAAAGAGCCAATTTGGAAGGGGTGTGTTGCTTTCGAAAGACAATTCGTTCTGTTTACTGTTTGACATTCAATTCCCAGTTAGAAACAGTAAAGAAGTCCATTTTACAAGCTTCAAACTTGAAATTAACTGTTAGAAGTAAAAGGAAAGAGGACTAATTAAAAAGTACACCTATTTTTAAAGGGAAAAGAAAAAATTATGCAATTACAACATCTTTTGCCACTCGCTATGCTCCTTGTGGGTCAAACCCCACAAGCTGATGCTAAAGTGCATTCTGCCACTTTATACAAGCAACCAATAGAAGAATCTGCTCAAAATGTACCCATGCACAAGCAAATTGCACAATTGGGTCAAAAATATTTACACACTTTTGAAAGAGCTTACCCTAATGTTAAATTCTCTAGAGAACATCCATTCTTTGCTACTGATATTGACCAAATGGTGGATGGTTCCTTCTCTGTCGAAGCCAATCATGATGTTCCATTATTTAATTACATGAATGCGCAATATTACACCGAGATTACTATTGGTACCCCACCTCAACCATTTAAAGTCATCTTGGATACAGGTTCCTCAAACTTATGGGTTCCAAGTGTAGAATGTGGTTCTTTAGCTTGTTTCTTACATTCTAAATATGATCATACTGCTTCTTCCACTTATAAGGAGAATGGTACTAAATTTGCCATTCAATATGGTTCTGGTTCTTTAGAAGGTTACATTTCTCAAGATACTTTGGGACTTGGTGATTTAACTATCCCAAAACAAGATTTTGCCGAGGCTACTAGTGAACCTGGTTTAGCTTTTGCCTTCGGTAAATTTGATGGTATCTTAGGTTTAGCTTACGACACCATTGCCGTCAACAGAGCTGTACCACCATTTTATAATGCTGTTAATGAAGGTTTATTAGATGAAGCCAAGTTTTCATTCTATTTAAATAATAAAGATGATCCAAAACATGAAACTGGTGTTGCTACTTTTGGTGGTATTGATGAATCCAAATTTGAAGGTGATATCACTTGGTTACCAATCCGTCGTAAGGCTTACTGGGAAGTTAAACTTGAAGGTATTGCCCTTGGTAATGAATATGCTGAATTAGAAGCCCACGGTGCTGCTATTGACACTGGTACTTCTTTGATCACTTTACCATCTGGCTTAGCTGAAATTATTAACTCTGAAATTGGTGCTAAGAAGGGTTGGTCAGGTCAATACACTTTAGATTGTGAATCTAGATCTCATTTACCAGATTTAACTTTCAATTTTAATGGTCACAATTTCACTATTGGTCCATACGATTACACTTTAGAAGTTTCTGGTTCTTGTATTTCTGCTATTACTCCAATGGATTTCCCAGAACCAGTTGGTCCAATGGCCATCATTGGTGATGCTTTCTTACGTAAGTACTATTCCATTTATGATTTAAAGAATGATGCTGTTGGTTTAGCTAAATCTATCTGATCTATCTATTATTTGCTTTGCTCTCTTTTTTTATATATCCCTCTCAATTTCATTTTATGGTTTTATTTCTTTTTTATATATTATTCTTTCTTTTTATTTCTGGTTAATGTCTGAGAGGAATTCCCCCTTTATATTTTATGCTAAGCTTATGCCCTACTGTCGTTTATATTTTCTCTTTTTTTTTGTTAGTTTGTTTGATATTATTGTTTGTATCTTTCAAAAGGTTCTTTTTATATACCTTATGTTTTTACTATTTGAACTTATATAAAATATATTATTTATTTATATCAGTAAATAAAAAGAGAATGCTTATATATTCAATCCTGTTTATTTTAGGAGGTATCACTTTGGTTCTTCGTTTTCTGAAAAACCCCAACTCCAAAAACAAAATATCCTTCCAAAAGATAAATTTTTTTGAAAATTCCTATTTTCTTTTTCTTACTATATGTTAATAAAAAAATTACTACACATTTAAATTGGACTAAGTTTACTATTTTAAACAAGAAAATTTTAGTTTCATATGGACCTAGTTCTATTTCTGTTATACTGTATCTTCTTTGGCAATAAAACCCTGTTTTAACTTACAAAAATAATTCTACCCGGAAATTGAAAAAAAAATTTGAAAAATTTTTTATAAAAAGGCAGAAACGAAGAGTAAAGAACTTTTAGTCACTTTGTTTTCACTTTTTGGACAAGATTTAAAAGAACCGATACATATTATTACCGCCCTCTATTCACTGTGCCATCTTGTTAAATTTGTTAGATGATCAGAGGGGAAAAGAGCGGCCAGAACAGATATCGGTTGAGAGTTGTTTTACAACTTTCTTTTGGTTAATTGTGAGCGTTCCTCATACTGTCCAAGGAATTATAACAGGTCTTAAGTGATTCTGTCAATGGCCTTGGTCGGTAACTGCGCAAGCAATACATCTTTTTTTTTTATTCATTGCCTATTTACTTATTTATTTGTGTATTTAGAGTGGAACTTGTATAACCCATAGTAACCTTGATACAAAGATTTTGTGTCTGTGATGTACCCATTCAAATCGGGTTGATTGTTATCAATTTGTGAATGTATATCTTCCCACCCACGTATCTGCTTTAACTGTTTCAATTCCTCCACATTGAATTGTGCTAGAGGTCTAGTCCCATACTTTAATGGACCAACATTAATCCAATGTAGTTGCTTTCCACAATATTGTCTTAATGACTCAATAGTGTTTAAATATTCAAAAACATTCTCTGCAGTATCAAGGAAATAAACAGTCACCACAATAATATTATCAATTTGTGTATTTGTCACATTGGGAATATAATTTCTAAAATCCCCCCATAATGGAGTTAAATTCTTATTATTATTACAAGTAATCTGACTTAATGGTACTTTAATGGATCTTATTTGATTATCTGTAGTCAATTGATTGGAATACTGTTGACTGAAAGGGCATATTTCAATATCTTCTGTATGATTCAATACAAACTGATTACAAAGATACATTAAATTGGACCATTCAATGGATTCTACAGATAATTTTGGAAATTTGGAAGATAGGTAATATGGAATACGACCAACACCACATCCTGGGACTACCACCAAAGTACGTTCCGAGTTTACATTCGGGATGCTAGACAATTGCGTTTCAATATATTTAATAATAGGTTTTACTTCGTTGTGGAATGTGGGGCTCCAATCTCTGCAAATATGAGATAATGATTCGTTTATTCTCATTACTGGGATATCCCTAGTGGTTATATTGAAAGATTTCAATATGGATAACTTACCTTCATAATCCATTTTATATCCCAATTCTTTACAGGATTGGAATACCATTTTCAAAGCCTCGTCATCATTCTTATTAGTTTGGAATAATTTAGTCAAAATAGTCTCAATTATCGTATTAACAACATCAGAATTCCGATTTATACTCATTTCCACCTCTTGAATTTTCTTGAAATATCCAATATCAATTAATTGCGTCCTTTGCTTTCCATTAAGTTCTTTTGCCAGCAGAATCTTTGCATTATTACGATTTATACATGCTTTTCTATAACCTTTTAATTGCAACAACGTTTCTTTCAATTCCTGGAAGGAGATAACTTTTTCACGATTCATGAAATGAGAGACAATTTTATCCTTGGTCAATCTGAGACTGGGACTTTCCATTTTTACCATATTGTCACTGATGAATGGGCTCTTAATAGATATACCATTTTCAATATAATTTTGAGTCCATCTCTTGAACCAGCGGGTACGTCTAAACAAAGAAAGCATTAATACAACAACGGTCAACACAACAGTGGCTCTATCAACCACAGCATTCATTGCCATGGGGTGTCAAGCTTCCTTTAAACCTTTTCATATAAACAAAGCTCATCACAAGGCTAAAAGTTGCTCTTCAACTTTTTTTTTTCCATAAATATTCAATATTTAGTATATGATCTTAACAGTGTAAAGCAAATAAGTAGGGAAAGTTGAATAAAACTGTGTGTATCTCTTCACATCTATATAAACTCACTGATTATACAAACCTTTTTTATCGAGTAATTGCTGTGAAATAAATTCTTTCACCCATTTTTATGCAATTATGTTGTGATTTACAGGGTCCTTTTGGAAAATGTGACACTTTGAAATTCTCGAGGGAGTTTTAATGAGTGCCTTTGAAATATTCCATTTAGAGAAGAGGGAAGGTGCACAAGAACAAGGTAAAAGAGAGATATCAAGATGATACAGGAGTGGTTAGTTAACACCCTTACAGTGAGACAAATTAAAACAGAAGAAGAAGAACTTACATTCCAAAATAAGGATGAACAGATCACTCTTACTAAGCTGATCGAAGAAAATGTTCCTGAATTTGTTGATGGAGCCTCAGACCAATTATCCTCTTTGTTGTTCAATGGACACATGCAGACTTGTTATACTGGTGTGAAATCTTTTGAAAATATTGATCAAGTCAATTATCTTAGATATATGTTAGAATATCCATGCGGTGGTGTGGGTGCATTAGATTTTGTCACTACTGAGCCACTCATCCCGGATGGTAAAGTTCCGTATTCAAGTCAAGAACCATTTCAATCACCATTGAAGGGTCATTATTCCTATTTGAAACCCGATGATCCTTCTCTATCGTCTAATGATTCCAGACCTATGATGATTATGTGTCATGGGTTGACAGGTGGTTCACACGAAAGTTATTTAAGATCAATCATTAAGAATATCTTAGATTATAATAGTGAGAATCAAAATGAAGAGACTGATTTTGCTATATGTGTATTGAATTCAAGAGGTTGTTGTCAATCAAAACTTACCACGCCACAATTATATAATGGTGGATGGACTAACGATTTAAGGCACTGCGTGAAATTTTTGCATGAACGGTTCCCCAATAGATCTTTCTATATGATGGGGTTTTCCTTGGGAGCGTCTATTGTTACCAATTATATTGGGGAAGAAAATACTAATTCTTTAATTAAATGTGCTATGGTGATGGCCACCCCATGGGATCTATTAGAATGTGCTAACATTGTAGATTCTACTAGAGTCGGATCGCGAATTTATAGCCCCACATTGACCCAAAATTTATCTGCATTAGTATTAACTCATAAAGAAGCATTGAGTAAAGATGCGTATCTAAAGAAGAAAATTGATGAGGGACTAAACAAATATTCCAGTATGAAACAATTTGATGATGTCTTCACAGCTCCTACTTTTAACTATAAGGATGCTACAGATTATTATACAAATGCATCTCCCAAACTTAGAATTCCTGGGATAAGAACTCCATTTATTGGAATAAATTCTTTGGATGATCCAATTGCTGGTTCTGTATGTATCCCATCAGATTCAGTGAAAGCTAATCCTTTTACTATGATTTTGGAAACAAATATTGGTGGCCATTTAGGTTGGTTTAAGGACATATATGGTCAAAGATGGTATCCTCAACCTGTGGCCAAATTCTTCCACAGTTTCCATAATAATATTACAGCAAGGGGCCTTCTACCCATTAATTACTTGCCTGAATCCACCTGTCCCAACGTGAGAACTACATTTGACACAACAAAGGAATAAATAGCGATAATTTAGAGATGGTATTAAGGCTTCTAATTGTGCTGGATAAAATTGTGACACTTTCATAACAGGATCCTAGATTAAAACATAAACAACTATATAGAAGAATTTATATAACTATTAATACGAAGGTAGATGATTTATGACATATATTTAAACTATAGAGATTCTTCTATGCTACCTCTTTATTTACTGACACTTACTATATAGTTAAGAATTGACAAAGTGAAAAATTCTTAATAAGAAAGTTTCAGCTCATCGCTTACCACAGACACATCAAGAAGGGACAAAACAACAAGCATTATAGACTTCAAAAAAAAAAAATGCATGAAGTTATTACAATTTCAGTGTCTCAAAGGGCAAATCATCTAACCACTCAATTCTTCAATTGTCAAGAACAAACATTATTAAATGCAGATCCCGGGGATTCTATCGAACCCACTATATATCTTAACCCTACAATAGATACAATTTCAAAGACTGTATCATATTCACCTAGAGCTTTATTATGGGAGGCTAAAAATGGGTTTGGTTCCTTAGGTCAATATCAATATGTTCCTGAATCACAAGATTATCATTTCAACAATGACACATCAACGTCAGTTTCTGATGTGAATATGATACCGACACATCCAAAGATTGAAAGATCAGATTATCAAAGAGCATTAGATTTAAATCCCTTTGAACTTCCTGAATTAAAAAAAGATAATACAAAATATTGGTCAGATTATTCAAAATTAATATTTGAACCAAAAAGTTTTAATTCTTTACAAAATTGGTATCACAAAATGGAAACCCCCAATAAACCAGATTATCAAAATTTGAATCAATCTGCTTTTTCAAGTTTTGAACAAGGTGTAGTAGAATTTGATGTTTGTAAGGATGAATTTTTTGATACAAATTTAAGAAATATGTTGGAACAAGCAGATACTTTACAAGGTGTTAATTTAATTACAGATTTAGATTCTGGATGGGGTGGATTTTCTTCTGAGTTAATACAAGAATTAAGAGATGAATTGTCCAAATCTACAATTTTCACATGGGGATTTAATGAATTAGATATGTTTAGTGGGTTAAAATCAAATAATGTTACCAGAAATAAAATATTGAGTACGCTAAAGATAAGACAAGAGACAGATTTGTTTTTCCCCCTGTTTGCAGATAATCAAAATTTATCTAATTGGGAAATTGGTGGATTAAATTGTAAATTATTAGATACTGTGACATCAGTGACATCACAAAGAAATCAAGATCAAAGAAGATCAATGGATCATTTAGTTCAATGTTTTTCAGATGATGATCAATTACATAACATAATAACCTCAATGTATGATACTAATGGTGAATATGATTATTCATTCCATACAAGAGTCAATGAATGGGGGAAGCCAAATGATAGAAGTAGAGAATATCATGAATTTGCATATTGTTTAATTAATAGAAATGGAACAGAAGAGATAACGTCTGAGGAGGAATTAAACAAATATAAGAATGTTAGAGAATTATATACGACTAAGTTTAAACCATCTGATACTATCCCTAAGGAATATAGAGAGAAAGAAGTGACTTCGATTAAGATGATTACTAGTGAAAAATCTAGAGCTTTGTTTAAAGATTGGAATATGTATATTTCTCGTATGTTTAAACTTGAAGACGATAGAGAAGAATTAAAGGATGAAACAAGTAATTTAGCCAGTGCATATGAATATGGATATTATGATGATGAGGATAGTGGTGACGATGATATTTAAGGATCATTAAGTTATAATACTACACATTAAATAAATTATATCTATATAAAGTACATCTATCTATAAGGTAAAAAAAAAAAAAAAAAAACATGATTCTATTTACATTAGCTTGTGGAAAATAATTTCCCTCTACCATCCAATTCACGAATATCTTCCTCAGCATCTTCAAATTCTTCCACGTCATCAATCTTATTATATATACTATTATTAGGTTTGTTCATACTCAATACTGAAGTTCTATTATCATTATCCAACGAGTGACGTAATCTAATTGAATGTGAACGTGCAATATTAATTTTATCTAACCCAGTAATTTCTTCTTCATCTGGATCTTTAATATTTTCATTTTCGGGATTATCTTGTAATTCTTTCAATAAAAATGTAATATTTGTTACCCTTGATTTAACAGATTGTGAACCTAATAAAGATTTAACATTTTTATGACTTGTTGATGGGGTTGGTGGTAATTTATCTTTTTTTTTAGTATTGGTGACAAAACTTTTCAAATCACTAATCTTTGGTGCATTAGTCCTTGTTGTTTTCCATGATCTAATATCATCAGATACAAATCTATAAATACTTTCTTTATTATTATTATTATTATTATTTGTGGTGGAAAGATTTGATCTTGATATTCTTGTTTTAAGTACATTTAAATTATTTGTTGTTGGTAATGGGGTTGTAGGTAATGGATATTGTGTTTCTGTGATCATTGCTTGTGGATCTGATACAAGATCCGAAGTTGAAATGTCTTGTTTCGGGGAGAGTAAAATTTCTGAACCCTTTGCAGTATATTTATTTGAACCTGAATCAGAATAATAATTTAATAAATCATTTCTTGAAAATAAAAGAGAATGATCCATCTTATATTTAACTTGTGATTTATAATCATTCAATTTTAAAAATTTGGCAGATTCAAGATGATAATCGTAATAAATAAAATTTGGCTCCTTTGTGGTCTCTAGGAAATAATTTAATCCACCTAATAGGGCCAATTTACCATATTTAACAAAAATTTTTTCCATAAAAATTGTTTGTAATGTTCTATCTTGAATATATGGTATAATTTCAAATAATTTGGGGAAGATATGATTACTTGGATGTTGATGATCAATTAAATTGAATAAGGGGAAAATTGATGATTTGACATATGGTGCTAATTCTACAAATAATTCTAATGTTATACATGGTTCATTATTTTTACATTTAATCACTTGAGTGATATCATTTATTAAGATATCTCTCTTTGTGGTGTCATCATTGGGGGGTAAAGTTTTCAATCTGATCAAAAATTCATAAAGGATATCAAAAGTTTGTCCTTTATAATATGATTTAAAACTTAAATCTTTAATAGTGAAACAACATTGATTAGTTAAATCGTGATCTTTAAAATTATCTAATTGAAATTGTAAAATTTTTTTCATTATATCTAGGACACTTAATCCGACAATAGAAACATCAGAAATTAAAAGACATGAAATTAATTTTAAATGTGTAATATAATCGATTGAATCATGTGTCAATTTCCTTACAGCCAATAACACCACCAAATACCTTAATTGCACGGGGATCTTATTACAAATAAACGTTAATAATTCTTTATTTGGTGTTGATTGTAAATGTGATAATAATGCTCTTATTGAGAGGTTTAATTTATCCGTTTCTGTGGTGTTGAAGAAACATTGAAGGATGTTGACACAAAGGTCTGAGTCTTTGGGTCCATTAATATCGAACCCTGAAGGTCTTGTTTGTACTCTACTTAATCTTCTATTTAAATTTAAGATTTCAGTTGGGGTGGTTAAAGATACTGTTTTAAAAGATGGATATTGTTGTTGGAATTTTAATAGAGTGAAAAGGACAGCTTTCTTGATATAATGGTTCAATTGTGGGTTTGATGCAATGCCGTTTGTTCTTGCAATATCTTGACAACATTTCAATAATAACTCATCTTTATGTATTCTTTCCTTGACGATTTTGAAAAGACAATCAATAAATTGTGAATAATTTTGGATAAAATCCACGTCCCCATTACATAAGGTATCGTCGACGACATTACAAATACTACTAAAAGTCAATTCTAAGGATTCGACAATGGAATAATCATTATTAAAATTTTCATTTTGCAAAACCATTAACATGATGACGAAGAAATCCTTAATGAAGACGTTTAAGTTTTCGTTACAGTTGTTGACAATCTTGTTCATTAGTTCCAATGTGACAGAGACGTTACCGACGCGACGCCTGTTGATGTCTGATATTGTTTTCTTTATCAGATAGGAACTAACTTTTTCTAATTTACTACGTCTTGAGTTGACATAGTATAGAAGGTATGACGACTCGGATGATTTCGGTTTCTTGTCTGTGGTGCTCCCACTGGGGTAGCATTGGTTAACCAACCGTTGATGTTTCGGTAAGAAAATGAATCTCATCCTGGTGGTTGTTGTTGTTGTGTTTGGTGGTTTTGGTGGATGCGGGTAAAGATTTGTTTGCTTAATATATTTGAAAAGTCGGTATGATGCGAAGCGAGGGGGTCACGTGGGGTGGG